>AWWV01009515.1:0-26735 GCA_001974805.1 Corchorus capsularis | reverse complement strand
ATATGGGCGGACTTTGATCAATTGACCAAACCTGAATAGTCGAGCCGGACGGACCCAAGCCCTCACAAATTCTATTATTATATAGTGAAAGCTCGCCCGATTCCGACCCAGGTCGGCCCATGAGTTGATCTAGTCGGGATAGCTTTGGATAAAGTAAGGTGAGGTTCGTTTTTTTTTCCCCTTGCGAACCCAAAATTTTCATCATAATGTCTTAGAACTCTTATTGCAAGTACAAAGGATCTTAATTTTAATTCCTATAATCAAATTTATGATAAATTATTTAAATCATTCAAAGAACATATATAAAAACTTGGTCATGTATGCAATGGTCGGTTGAGTGGATAACAAAACAAAGGTGTGAATTAGTAAGACGGTGAAGAAATTATAAGGGGTGACGTCATGGAGCTCTCCCTTCTCTTCTCTACCTCCCCTCTCTCTCTTCCTTTAATCCACCTACCCTCCTTTCCCTGCTTCTTGGCTCCATTAACCATTCATTTACTCTGAATCTTTGTCTTTAGGGTGTGTGTATGGATTCTGTCTTTGGTAATAATGATTTGGTTAGGAAGGAATGCATCGACTCCTTTGGCAATGCATTTACTTAGACCTGGCAATTCGTGTTTCGTGTCGTATAAACATGTATAATTTAGGAGTATATGGTCAAACACGAACACGACACGAATAATTAATCGTGGCATGGTCTTAAAAACGTGTACGAGAACTGTTTATTAGTCGTGTACACGACACGACACGACTAAACACGATTTTTTAAATGTGTAACAAAAAACATGACAAGACACGACTAACACGAGTTAAACGTTTTAACACGAATAATTGAAACATGTTAAAATTACCAAAAATCTCCCTAAAACATTTATAAAATTACACAATGTTAATGATTTTTTATTATTTTCAAAAGGTCAAAGTGGTATTTTACTTTAAACAAACATATAAAGTTATAAATGTTTACTACACGTGTTATCGTTTTAGCAGTTAACGTGTTGACACGGATAACACGACTAACTAAACGTATTATCCTTGTAACATATCATGTTAGCCGTATTTTATACGGTTATGACACGAAACACGTTTTCCCTTAATCGTGCTGACACGATTAAACACGAAACACATTAAGCCCAAACACAAACACCGTAAAACTCGTATCGTTCCGTGTCGTACAAACGTGTCGTGTCAGAAATTGTCAAGTCTACATTTACTCTTAGTAGCCCCAAGAGAACTTTATGTTCCTTTAAGGAGGCTTTGGTTGGTGAAGGTTTAGGTTGCTTTAATGATGAGCCTCTATTCTTGGACAATGAATTGGATATTTCTTGTCCTATCTCTTCTGGTGAAGAACTTAGCATATCTCTCACTACTGAGGAGAAAGCCAGAGTGAAAGAAAGATGGTCCAACTCTATCATTGTTAAGGTCTATGGAAATAAAGTGGGCTATAAGTTCTTGGCCTCTAAATTGGAAAAGATTTGGAAAATTCAGAAACAACCACTAATAGTCGACTTGGGGTATGACTTCTTTATGCTGAAATTCCAGAATGTTGATGATCTGAGCTATGTGATTAGAGAGGGACCTTGGTTCATTGCCCGACATTTCCTTACTATCAGGAAATGGGAACCTAACTTCAGGCCCTCTACTGCTTTTTTTTCCTCTGTTGCGGTGTGGGTTCGCCTCCCAGAGCTGCCAGTGGATTATTTTGATGGTCAAATTTTAAGGAAATTGGGAATAGGATCTGTACGCCTCTAAAAATTGATATTCATACACTTTCAGAGGAAAAAGATAGATATGCAAGACTTTGCATTCAAATAAACTTGGAAAAGCCCCTGGCAAAGCATATTGTTATTGAGGGTGTTAAGCAACCCATTGTTTATGAAGGGCTTGGTGCTCTTTCTTTCCACTGTGGTAAAGCAGGACACAAGGAGGATTCCTGTCCGGATAATATCTCAGCTCAACCGACCATAGCGGTGACGGAAAAAGTTGAAGAGGATGGTTACGGACCTTGGATGGTAGTCCAACCTCGAAAGAGCAAAAAGGTCTCTAAGCCGCTGACTAGTTTTAATAAGAAAACGACTCTTCTTAAGTCAAAGAAAGGGTTCTCTTTGCAATTAGGAAGGAGCCAGGTCTCTTCAAAGCCTAAACTTACTAATTTAGTGAATGGGCACTTTTGAAAGGGTAAATGGATACTAATGTTGGACCCAAAAGAGGTTTGGGTTTGGAAAAAAGTAGAAATTAGGCAGTCCTCTGGTGGGCCTACACAGAACATTGACCAATCAGATACATTAACCTCGAAGAATGGCTCGTCAGCAATGAGTGCCTCTAATATTGCTATTTTCAGCTCTCTTCAAGGGAAACAGGGTGCCTCCATTGAGCACAAACTTTCCCCTTCCTTGTCTGAAATTCAAAATACTTCTGAGCCTTACTCGATTTTCGATCCTTTCAGTATGGATTTAGGGGCTGTAGGAAACTCAATCCCTCCTCAACCCATTTTATCTGCTGCTAGCCCTATCGATGGCAGGAAACAGAAGGTGGTTACCCAGAAGGAGAATGCCTAGTGCCCGGAATTTCAGATCGACCCGACGGAGCAGGGAAATGGTCAACAATCGCCTGAGCAATCAGTTCAGGGAACTCTCTGTCTCTCTCTAGGATAAAAGGGATGTGATTGGAAGGAGATCCATTTCTCCGACGAACTCATCCAACCGTTCGTTTGTGTTCAGAGCCCAGCGGCAGGAGGCTCCACTTCAGGCCAGGACAGAATCGGAGGACAGTTACGAGCCTCTCCGACCAGTTTGGGAAGAAGTAGTCCCAATACTTTATGTTCTCCAAGGAGTCCCATTGGAGCTTCAATTAGACTAAACACTATCCTTCAACCATCTCTGGAGATATCCCAACTAAGACCTTCCCCTATGGATGCTCACGATGCAGGCAAATCTGATGTCCCACCGCCCTTACGAATACCTTCTGGCGGGGAACGAGTTAGTGGCAGCTCGAGTAAGGATCCACCAACTGGTAGGGCAAGTGGTCGCTTACGCAAGGTCCTCGTGGATGCAAGGCTTCGAACATTTGTACCACAAGATCGATCTGCACCTGAGGGAGATAGATTATGGCTGGATGGAAAGAAATCCACCACCAAGGCAGGGAATGCCAAGCAATCCTCCAAAACCATCCATATCGATTCTTCTGTGGAACTGTAGAGGGGTGAGGAACCCTAATTGTGTGAGGGCTGTCCTAGATCTAGTTCGCCTCTACGACCCTGATGTTTTGGTGCTGACGGAGACCAGGGCAAGGATCAGGGATGCGCAACGTACCTTGAATCGAATGCCTTTTAATGGTTTTATAGACACTGATGTCATAGGGTATCAAGGTGGTATCTGGATGCTTTGGAAGTCTAATCGTGTTCGAGTGGATCTTGTTGGTTCTTCTGAACAGGAAATTCATGCTGTGATTAAGGTTAGTCCCTTTACTGCGTATTTTTTGTTTTCTGTTATTTATGCTAGTCCTAGGAGTAGAGAGAGATCTATTCTTTGGGATAATCTGAGATTAGTTAGTGATTCCAATAACCTACCCTGGCTTGCTGCTGGGGACTTTAATGAGGTGCTTAGAGCTGAGGATAAAAGAGGAGGTAATCCTGCTTCCCTTTCTAGAATTCGAACTTTTCAAGGATGTTTGTTTGATTGTTCTCTAGATGAGCTCCCAGTGAATGGACGTAAGTTTACTTGGTCCAATCGTAGGAAGGTGGCTAACCTTATTCAGGAGCGTATTGATTTAGTTTTTGCTAATTTGAACTGGAAATTATTGTTTCCTAAAGTGGCTGTTAGTCATCTCTCTAGTAGCCATTCTGACCATTGCCCTGTTTTGATTAAGTTGGATTCTCCTGTTAATCCTAGAGGTAGAAAACCTTTTAAATTTCAAAAAATGTGGTTCCAACATCCCGGCTTCTATCCTTTATTCGTGATAACTGGCTGACTAACTCTGCGTCCTTCAATCAAGCTCTTTCAGCCCTTGGTAATTCTCTCACGATTTGGAATAAAGAAGAGTTTGGTAATTTTTTTAGAAAGAAGAAGACGGTTCTTGCTCGTTTAGCTGGGGTTGATAGAGCTTTGAGTGCTGCCCCATCACAGTTCCTCATCGATCTTCAAAATTGTTTTAAAACTGAATATAAGGGCATTTTAAAGGAAGAAGAAGACTTATGGGCTCTTAAGTCTCGGGTTGATTGGCTCCTTGATGGGGACAGGAATACTAGGTTTTTCCATGCTTCTACGATTGTTAGAAGAAACTCTAATAGAATCGTTAAGTTGTTGGATCAACAAGGAAATTGGATTGAGGAGCCTGGGGAGATTAAAAATCTTATCCAAAACCACTTTCAATTGAGATTTACCTCTTCTCATACCTTTGAGTACTATTCCAATAGCTCGGGTCCTTCTAAGCTTGTCTCTTTTTCGAAGGACCAGGTTAATGCGCTTATAGCCCCTGTTACTTGCCTTGATAGCAAGAAGGTTGTCTGGTCTTTTAAACCCTATAAGGCCCGTGGGCCGGATGGCTTCCATCCTTTCTTTTACCGCAGGTGTTGGGACGTGGTTAGGGATAAACTGTGCCTTGATATTCTTAACATTTTCAGATCAAGTGTTATGCCCAGAGAGCTTAATGGCACTTTGATTTCCCTTATTCCTAAGGTTTTAAATCCTAGTAGGGTGGATCAATTTAGACCCATAAGTCTTTGTAATCTCCCTTATAAAATAGTGACTAGGATCCTGGTTAAGAAACTTAGACCCTTTTTAGATTCTCTCATTTCTCCCTATCAAGCTAGTTTCATCCCTGGAGACTTGCTAGAGACAATGTTATCATTGTCCAAGAAATTGTCCACTCCTTTCGCAAGAAGAAAGGAAAAGTGGGGTGTATGGCCATCAAGCTGGATTTGGATAAAGCCTATGATAGGCTAGAGTGGGGTTTTATCAGAAAAATTTTTATGTTCTTCAACTTCCCTGATAGTTGGATTAATCTTATCTTAAGTTTTGTCTCTTCTTCCTCTATTTCGGTTCTCCTGAATGGCACTCTCTTAGATAGTTTTGAATCTTCTAGAGGTATAAGACAGGGTGATCCTCTGTAACTCTATCTTTTCATCCTGTGTATGGAGTTTTTTATCCTTTATATAATGGATGCTTGTAAGAGGAAAGAATGGAAAACTATAAAGGCTGGTCGCTCTGGTCCCTCCTTCTCCATATTGTTTTTGCAGACGATATTTTTCTTTTTGGGAAGGCAGATACTGAAACTGCAAGGAGTATGAGAATAGTCCTTGAATCTTTTTGTTTAGAGTCTGGACAATGTATTAATCTAGAGAAATCTAAGGCTTTTTCTCCCCCAATACCAGTGAATCTTGCAAGGACCAGGTTGTGGAAATTCTGGGGATTTCCGAGACTAATAATCTTGGTAACTATTTAGGTTTTCCCTTACACCATGAGAGAGTGAGTAAAAATGATTATTCCTTTATTATTGAGAAGATGAGAAGCAAATTGTCCTGCTGGAAAGCAAAACTTCTCTCCCCTGCAGGGAGGCTTACTCTTTGTAAATTTGTTCTGGAGTCGATCCCTACGTACTATATGCAGAATCGTTTACTTCCAATGTCTACCTGTCATGATATCGATAGGGTGTGTAGGGGTTTTTTGTGGAATGATACGGAGGATAAAAGGAGACTTCATCTCCTCAATTAGGATTCTGTCACTTTGCCTCAGAGTGAAGGTGGTTTGGGTCTCAGAGATGCCAAGTCTCTAAACCTTGCCATTGTTTCCAAGCTTGCTTGGGATTTTGACAATAATGAAGACTCCCTGCGGGCCAGAACGTTAGCAGCAAAATATGGTCATAATTTTAACAATTCTGGCTCTCTTAGTTGGAATGCCATTAGGAGGGTTAGACCCCTGTTTGAGAAGGGTATGGGGAGAATTGTGGCTAATGGTTGTAATACTTGGTTTTGGTTGGATAATTGGACAAGTCTAGGCAAGTTAAGGGAGTGTATCTTTGGTCCTTTGAATAAGGGTGAAGATCTTTTGCTGGTCAAAGATTTTTTTGAGAATCCTAACGTGTGTTCCTTTGTCTTGCCTTCTGAAGTTTGGACAGCAATCCAAGCTGTCCCCGGACAACTTTATGGGAATAAAGTCGATGCTAATTGTTGGATTGTTGCTGAGGATAGATTTTTTAGTACTGCCTCTGTTTACAAGCTTGTTAGAAACCTGTCTTTGGGGGTGAATGAGTCGAATAATTGGGTTTGGATCTGGAGAGTTAATGCCCTCCCTAAGCTTAAATTTTTCCTCTGGGAATGTAGCCAACGGTCCTTCCTACTAGAGAATTCTTGGCCTCTAGAGGCCTCCCCATTGAATCCTTTTGTATCTTTTATTCACAACATGTTGAGTCTTTCAATCATCTCCTGCGTGATTGCTCTTTTATCTCACCTATTTGGGTGAACCTTAACCTTCTGTTTCCATCGGCTGATTTCCACTGCTGGTTGAAAAAAGTGGTCTTAGAGAAGAAGTGTGCCCCAAATCACTCGATTCCTTTGGGCCTTCTTGCTTTACACATCCTTTGAGAAATTTGGTCTGCGAGGAATAAGTTTGTCTTTACCAGTTGCCAACCCTCCTTTGATAATATTCTTAGCTCTGCGTGGGAAAAAGCTGTGGAGTTCTTTGCTATTAATGGAAGAGCTTTTGAGGGTTAGTTTTAATTCAATTATTCAGGTGGGATGGAAACCACCTGATGTGGGCTGGTTTAAACTTAACACAGACGGCTCATCATTGGGTAACCCTGGAAAAGCCGGAGCTGGAGCGGTAATTAGAAATGATCAGGGAATCTGGGAAATTGGCTCCTTTAGACATTTAGGTGTCTGTTCAAACTTTATGGCAGAACTTTGGGCTCTTAGTAATGGCTTAAAGTTAGCCATCTCTCTTAACATTAAACAGCTTGTGATTAAATTGGATGCTACAGCTGTTATTTCTGCATTAGCTAGCAATACTTGCTCTAACATGTTTGTTTCTCCCATTATTAATGACTGCATGCTATTGCTTTCTGAGCTGGAACGATACAAAATTCAGCATGTCTTTAGAGAGGGGAATGCAGTTGTTGACTCCCTTGCAAAAATGGCTAACCAGGCCTCTTGTTTATCTCTTGAAGAGACCTTTATTATTTTGAATGAGCCTCCGGATTGTATTCGTAGACTCTTATTGCTTGATGCAAATAGTTGTGTATTTCATCGTACTTTAAGTTAATGGAAATCTAGTACCTTTTCTGATATTAAAAAAATAATAATAATAAAAAACAAAAAAACAAACAAACAAACAAACATGGTCATGTGGCCTTGATATTGGAACACAACCACTAGGCGACCAGATTTCAATCAGTTTTCCATCGCTTTTGTTGAGAACTACATAAAACTTCATAAGTGAGACACTTAAGAATTCAATTGATGTGTCAAGAAGTTGAAGGAAGAACTTTTTTTTCCCTCAGAGCTTTGTTTTTTTCTTTCAAATATATTGTCCTCGTGATTGTGCCCTTCTTCTATATAGCCACTGCTTGTAGGCTAAAAGACTATTACCCCTTTTATTTTTAATCTTTTTCATGTAACATTTTGTTTAAGAACATATAAAATGATCAATACAAGGAAGGCACTCTGACCAAACAACTTGCCTTTATTATCAGAAGAGTCCATTGGAGAAAAGAAATGAAAGGCTTCCTTTAAAAGTGATATTTACAAGACAAATCTGCTAATGGCTTCATAAGTTCATTGAATTTAGGGGACTAGATGAAACTAGCAGTAGTAGTACACTTAACTGATACATTCTCATAACTCAAAAAATTAATGCCAAATTCTATAATCAACCAAGAAGAAATTAAGTATGCCTTGAATATCCGGTTTGGAGTCTCTCTCTTCTCTAAGCTTTTTATTCTTGCAATCCATATCCCCGCCATCCACCTTCAACGAAAAATAAATATATTTTTCACAAAAAAAATAAAGTATATCTTTTTTTTGGCATCAAAGTATATTTTTTTATCAGATAAGCATTCCATTCTACTAAAAGTCCAAATAAACCAGAAATATGGCAAGAAGAAAAATAAACTATGTTATTAATTACTAACTTGTTACTTACTAGAATTCCTCTTGATTATGGGAGGCGTTTTTGATATTCCACCATGAACAAAGATCTTTTCTTGTGACCTTCGCCTAAATTGCAAAACTTCTTATGCCCAACGTTGAGGTCACCAAGTCGCCGGTTAGCTGACGGTGGAAAGGAGGACCTCCGAGGTAACCTGTGAACACTAGAAGAGGCGTTAGGAGCGGCGGGGCTTGGGTCCCCCATTTGGACTCCGATGCCTAAGTTAAAGATCTAGGTCTAGATCTGGTTTTAGAGAGTGTAGGGTGTAAGAGAGAGTAGAGACAAAGAGTATAGAGAGTGACTAGAGAATGTGTAACCTCCTCCAGCCTTGAGAGTCGTGGGTATATATAGAGGGCCTCCTTGTACGGGTCGCACGCGCGAGATCACGTGTGGAGTTGTACTTCGGAGGTCACGTGTTGAAGGTGTCTGTTGGAGGTCACGTGTGGAGTTGTACTTCGAGGATCACGTTTAGGGTCGTACGTTGGAGGTCACGTGTGGAGTGCCATTTGGCTAGCGATAGGGTCCGGCTCCTTGTGGTCATAAGTGGTCGAGCACCAGGTGGTCGGGCGCCGGGCTTTGTAGGTAGTCGGACGCCAAGCAATTGTGCCATGCTCAACAATTGCCCCCCAGCCGTGAGGGTGGTTATAAAGTGACCAAACGAAACGGCTATTCTTCTACTTAGGCATCGGGCGGGTGGGACGGGTTGCTTAGATTAGCTCGCCGTTGCTCTTGTTTATTGAGTGGTACTCTTGACGCGTCGTACGTCGGGATTCTTCTTCTTGACCTTTTCGGGGTAGGGTCGTTGTCGTGCGTCGGACTTTGCTTTTTTTTTTTTTGGACGGTCGAGCGTGGGCGCTCGACCACATATGGAGATGGTGGGTCGAGCGCCCATGTATGGGGTTGGCGCTCGACCACTCGTGAAGATGTGGGTCGAGTGCCCAAATATGGGGTTGGCGCTCACCCACACATGAAGATGGTGGGTCGAGCGCCCATCCCATGTTTGGTGGGTGAAATTTTTTTGTTTTTTTGTTTTTTTTTTAAATTCAAACATTTGAATTTTGATTTTTCCGGTTAGAGGGAGCTTTTTTTTTTGGCGACACGTGTCGCGTTTCTAGTGGCTTTGGGTAAATAAAACCCAAAGCACACCGTTTTGGAGGGCCGGAATATTTTCTTCCCCTTCTTCTTCTATTTCTCTTTTCTTTTCTCCCATACTTCTTCTTCTACCTCCACCCGAAACTTTCTCCATTTTTCCTTTTTGCGCCACTGCTCACTTCTTTGCTTGGGTTTGCTTCGATTTCTTTGGTAAGTGCTTAGATTTCCTTGCTTTTTACACTAATCGGAAGCTTCCATTCTTGGGCATCTCTTTAACTCCTTACATTTGTCTTGGATTTTGTTGTATTTTGCTTCTTGGGTGCATGCGATTTCCTCGTGTTTTGCCTTTGCGTTTGTGGTCCTTTGAGTTTTCGAACCATTTCTTCCTCTGGGTATGTCGTTTTTGACTTCAATATTTGGTCATTCTTCGCGGGTTTGAGCTTGTTTTTGCTTCCGGGTTTTTCGCCTCGTCGGTTGTTGATTCTCGGATCTAATGGTCATTGTGCCTTCCTTGGTCGTTTTTTGCTTTATATATGTTGTATCTTGCTTCAATTTCATGCTTTGACTATGGGTTTGTAGAAATTTTTGTTTCGGGTCGGAGTATATGTATACTGTCAGATGCTCACCTCTTTTATCGAAAAGGAGGGTTTGCTGCCTCGATTTTTGCGTCTTGCGTCTTGCTGCTTCTCTTGGTTTGTCCCCCTTCGATCCGCATGTGTTTGTGTTTCTCCTCCAATTGTTGTTTGTGGATTTTTTTGTGCTCTGCCAATCCTTTTTGCCCTCTTTTGTTTCTGGTTTGTCGTTTTCCTTCTCTTGTTCCTTTGCATTGTCATCCGTTACGTTGTGGTCGACTCTTGATTACCATTTATCGAAAAGGAGGGTTTGCTGCCTCGATTTTTGCGTCTTGCGTCTTGCTGCTTCTCTTGGTTTGTCCCCCTTCGATCCGCATGTGTTTGTGTTTCTCCTCCAATTGTTGTTTGTGGATTTTTTTGTGCTCTGCCAATCCTTTTTGCCCTCTTTTGTTTCCGGTTTGTCGTTTTCCTTCTCTTGTTCCTTTGCATTGTCATCCGTTACGTTGTGGTCGACTCTTGATTACCTTATGCTTGTTTTTGCAATTTGCGCTTGCTTGCTCCGCTTCTGCTTGATGTCATGCGTTATGTGGTGTTGATTTATTTGATGTGCTTGTCCTTACTTTTGTCGAGCGTCGTATTGTATGTAGGGCTCGGTTATTTCCTTTCTCCTTTGTGCTTCCTCTGTTGTCTGTTGTATTGGTAGTGAGGGCTTGGTTTGTCCCCTTTAGTACTCAACCCGTTTGGTTTCCTAACTTGTCGCACGCCGTGTTGTGGACATGGGTTTGCTTTTGCTTTTCTTTGCTTTTTGTTACATCTCATCTAGCTGGCTAATTTTCACTGGTTTCTGTCGAGGACCTCTATGCTCTTATAGTGCCTTGATATTTCTGTCGGTGTGATGCTTTCCTCATTGTCTTGTTCCGAATTTGTGTGTTGAATCCCGGAATGATGGTATTTGATTGCTTCACTTCCTTTGCTTGGTCGAGCGTCCATTTCGGGGTTTGGCTTTTGCTTTTCTTCCTTATATGTCGCACGACCTGTTTTTTTTTTTTTTTTTACTTGGATCCTTTGTTTGCTTAGTTGGTCGAGCTTCCTTGTTTGAGTTCTGACTTTGCCTTCCTTCATTATGGGTCGACCGCCCACTTAGCTTTTTAGGTACTCACTTTGTTTTGTTTATTGGCCTCTTGTTGTAGGTAATTTCTTCAGGTGACTAGTTACTAGGATTCGTGATCTGCTTCGCCTTTCTCCGTGTTTCCTTGGTAAGCAATAAGCGGCGGTCGCCGGGTAATGAGTCTGAAAGACTCATGGTGTCTGGGTCTGGGGATTCGGGTCGTATGCAGGATGAGGTTGCCGATGTCGGGGGAAGTCAGGTGGAGGAGGGGCGTTCGGCTATAAATGATGGTGATGAGGAGATGATTGACTATGATGTTGAGGGGTCCGAGGAGGCGTCGTCCGACTTTAGCGAGGGGAGCGATTTTAGTTTGGAGATGGCGGGTGCCGAAAGGCCGGTGCAGATTGATTTTAACGTTGATCCCGCCATCTTGGGGAGGCAACTCAAGGTGTACCACAAATATTGCTTGGCCAAGTTTGGCGAGTGTAGCGCCAAGGCTAGTCGTTTTCAGGATAAAGCCCATCACTTGACATCCTCTGAGTTCTACCGATGTGTTAGTGCGGCGGGCCTTTGTGGTGGTTCCCCTGGTTTCGAGTGTTTTCTTGCTATGTCGTCGGAGCGGGTCGGAGCGGGCCTTTCATATTTTGGAGGATGGGAAGTTGTGCTTCTTCTATAAGTTGGCATTCGACTTCGGGTTTCGTTTGCCTGTCCATCCCTTTATTGTTGAGTTGTGCCAATATTACGGGGTTGCTCCTAGTTAGTTCGTCCCCAATACTTGGAAAATACTTATTTCTTATATTGTTATTTGTATATACAAAGGTTGGATGCCTTATGTATCTGTGATCCGATCCCTCTTTCAGATACAAAAAAGAACTGGGGGATGGTATGCCTTTCAAGTTAGGAGGGGGAAGGTTAATAAATTTCCTGGCCTTGGGAACAATCATAAATGGCAAAAGGATTTCTTTGGTGTAGGGATTAAGGATGGTGTCGAGTGGGGAGTTCCTGTACAGTGGTGGGAAATAAACTCCTCCAAAAAGAATGATTTGTCTAAGTTGGTTCTTTCCGAGGAAGAGGAGATGCATGTAGATTATTTACAGAGGGTGAGGCATTCACCCGAACAGTGGTGCCACAGGACTCGCCTTTACTTGTGTGGGTTTGCGCCTCTTCCTGATCCTCATAATAATATTGAGATGGAGGCAGTTGGTCCTTTGGCGGTTGACGGTGTTCGCAAGATTGTGAATGTTCGTGGGGACAAAGGTCGCCGGTTCATGATGCAAGCTCCGGAGGAGGCGCATGTAGATTATGTTGTATACACTTTAATAAATAGAAAGTTGGAATTGGAGCCGAATGCCGTGGCTCCCGAGGCTTCCCCTGACTTGATCGGAGAAGAACTTGATCCTGGTACACGTTTGTCAATATCGTTTCTTGTGGTGGGCGGTTGTGTTGCGGATGCCTTATCCCTTCTTTTGGCGGTCGACGCCTTAATTTATTTGTTGGCTTCACTTTGCTTTTTATTAAGTTAGTTTCTGATGGCGTCGATTGGCGAGGGGAGGGGCGTCCGCCGACCCTCCCAGTTGTTTGTATACTTGTCTCTTTTATTGTCCTTGTTCTCTTTATGGGCTAATTCTTTACTTCTCATCTTGTAGAGCTATCTATGGAGAAGGACGCTTTAAGGGCCAAGATTAAGGCCGGCATGAATAAGAAGAAACCCGAGTCGCAAGATAAGGGCCAAGGGAAGAAGCGTCTTGCTGAGCTGCTTCCTTCAAAGGACCCAAAGGATAATATGTCGAAGAAGTCCAAAACCGTTTCTGAGGTTCCTTCCGTTGCTTCCGAGTCGCTTGCGATTGCTCCTTCCTCGAAACTAGATGCGACTGCTGGGGGTTCGGGTAGTTTCTCGAAAGCGACCTCGCCTAAAGACACTCCTTCTAGGGGCGATCGACCACTTGTTGGGAGGGATGGTGTCCATACCAAGCATTCGGCTATTCCCCCTAAAGGTAGGGGAAGAGGGACTTTAGATTTTCTCTATGATTCCATGGCTCATTTGAAGCTCGGGGAAGTTAGAGAGTTTGATGCCATCGAAAAACTTGAACAAGATGAGTGTGCTGCTTGTCTCGTCGCCCACGCTCACAAGGTAACTTCGGTCTATCTTTTTCTAAAGCTAACGCTCCTCTTCATAGGGCGAGGGTAGGTCGAGCGCCTCTCCTATGCAAGTACTTGGGCGGTCGACCATATAGCATCGTTTTTTTTTTTTTACTAACATTCTCCTTCATTTTGTTGCAGACGGCTATGTTCGCAAATCAGTTGTTGCATTTTTTCTGCCCTTCGTTGGCGAAGAAAGACAAGGCAGTTGTGGAGTCGTTAGATGATGGCTGCTTGTTGATGACTAGGAAAGAATGTCACAATCTCCAAAATAGGTATGATAGGGAGAAAAAAGCAAAAGAGGATGCTTTGAAACTTCATGGGGCTTTGCAAAAGAAATGCAACGATCTTGAGACGAAATTTGGGAAGCTTGAGAAAGATAACTCGGCTTTGACAAGCCAATTTGCCTCCTTGAAGAGGTCTAAAGACGAAATAAGCCGGTACCTTTGAGGTTTTTAAGATTCAAATGCAAAAGGAAATTGACGACTTGAAGGTATTCGGTTCTCCTTTTCTTTGGTGCTTTTGGTTTGGATAATACTTGGCATATTTGACATGTCTTCTGTTTCTTTCCTTAGTCGTCATAGTTTGGCTTGGTTTTTATTGTTAACCGTCATAATGGTTTTGTTTTGTTTGCATGTTTGGTTTGGTTGGGGTCTCTGCTATCTTATGTTTCCCTCTGGGCTTAGATTCGCCCTTTATTCTCGGCTATTCTTCTTGCTCTTATCTTGTTGGATTGACTATGGTGTCCTCTTTCTTTGAATACGTCGTGGTTGGTCGGTCGACTGGGTTATTTATTTTTTTTTTTGAATACGTGGGATGTGGTCGGTCGACCTGTCCTTGTGCTTTCTTTGGATGTTGTGTTGTCGGCCGACTTGTTTGTTAACTTGCATCTCTTGGTTCGTTTAGCTCGGGTCCTACTTGTTTGATCATTTTTGTCTGGATTTAGTTCTAGCGACTGACCTTTCATGCTCCGATTTGCAGAGTTCGCTTGATCAAAAGTTTGGTGAGTGTGCGAAGAAGGATGCTGAGATTAAAAGTCTCACGGATGATTGTGAGATTGCTAGTGATTTGGCTAATGAGGAACGAGCGAGACTTTTGAAATTAATTAAGGATGCGCACCCTGAGCTGGACCTTAGTGTTTTTGATGTTGTTTCCGAGGATGGTGGAGAGGATGCTTCGCCGCCTGTTGATGTGGAAGAGCCGAGAGCCGAGATTAACGATGGGGGCACCGAGGTAATGGCGTTCTCTGATGACCGTTTCGTGATTGCAATCTCAGGGGAGGAGTGTACAACTGACGAGTTATTTGGTTTGACGCAGGCTGATATTTCCCATGGCAAAGAAATCGCTGATCAGTTCTTTGCGGATGAGGCCGAGGAGGGTACCCTGCCGACTGTCGTTGAGGTTGTCGCTCCTTCCGAGATTCAGGATAGCGTGCAGGAGAGGCCATATGATGGAGGCGCTACTTTTTAGGACCCCTAACTTATTCTTCTTGATGTAATGTAGGTGCATATAAGGTATTCGTCCCTTATTTGATGGTCTTGTAATTGACACTTTATTCTGAGGCGCCTGTGCCTTTCTTGATTCGGCTTGTAAAGTTGACCTATTTTGGTAGTCGCCCCTTTATTGTTGGGCTTGTAGCTGATATCTGCATTTTAGGGGCTTCGACCCTTTTTAATATGTATTGCGGATATTTTGGGTGTATAGCCCGTGTGATGCGACCGCGTGTTACTCATGAGAAATTGGGATGTCTTATTGGGCTGGATAGTGTGTCTATGTGCTGTGCCTTCTTTTTCTTTTTACCTTTTCTTGGTTTGGAGGGGGTGTGCTCATCGTTGTACAAGTGAAGAGGGGATTGGTTTAAAGGATTTTTATATATATATATATAATTCCGTACGTTTTCTCCAAAATTTGGCTTAGAGAGCCTATACAAATGCGGGCAAGAAAATTGCCGCACTTTGGTAATATCTAACTTCCATACAACTGCCAATAGTAGTTCTTTGAAAATAAGGGTGATGTGATCTAATGGAATGGGCTGGGAAACGTGTCGGTCGACTAGCTTTAGGACTTAATCATCCTGCAATTCAAGGAGTCGGTTGAGGGAGACTTTAAACTTGAGAGTCATTTCATGTCGCGAGCCATGGATGTAGTCACATTCTACGTTGTCGGGATCCCAGAGGATCCATATGCCCCCCAAAAATCCTTCTGGTTCGATCCAGTATCTCCCGCCAAATCCCAAACTATCTCGGATAGCTCGAGCCCTGTCGCCCGAAACTCTTGTCTCGGTGATGATGAGAAGGTCAGGCTCATGTTGGGTTACTATGTTTGCCACGGTCTGGTCGAAAGTCGGGTTTGCTGCCCCTCTAGCGTTGTAGCATAGGACTGCTATTGGGACGTGGGTGTCGAATGCCCTTCCAAATCCCAAATTCTCGGCTAGCCATGCCGAGCGCCTTCCCATGGATGGCCCGTCATCCTACACTGTTTGGAATTGCATGCGATGTTTGGTTATTCCCCTTTCAGGTATTGCGGATGACCTAACTTCAACTTCCAAAATTTCGACCCTGTCGCCATGTGCGAGCGCCCTTTGGAGAACGTTGCTGCTGAAGGTGATGACCTTAGGTGGGTCTCCGTGCTTCAGGTACCGAATTGGACGCGGGTTCGGCAGTTGATCTCTTGTGAGAGGTAATTCTCTCGGCACACTGTGCATCAGGCCTCGTACCATTAGCTCCTCGACAACATCTGTCTGTTGTAGGGTGTTCATGACTTTTGGTGGTTCTGGTGCGAAGCGTCCCAATCCTAACCATGTCATTAAATGGTTTGCTGCCTCACTATCTCCCTCATTTATTCTACCAACGTAAAGTAAGCATATTTTTCGCGTCACTCGATCCATTGGTGGAGAGGGTCGTTGTGGGTGCCTGACCCCCATTACGCTTTCTAGGATGCGAATTACTTCCACCAACTCATCGGTGAAGATGACTTCTGGAAGGGGAGGGGAGTCACCCATCTTTGGAAGCGCTGAACCTTAAGGGTGAGAAATAGTTTGAAGAAGAAAGAACGAGGGGTAAGGGAAAGTTTTGGGAATGAGTTCTTGAAATGGGACATTGCTATTTATAGAGATTTTTAAGCGGGCAACTTGAACTTTCAAAATTCGAATTTTTCCTTTTATGGCTCGAAAATTTGAACTTTCGAAATTTCGATTTTCAAAATTTGAATTGTTCCTTGGGTTTTGTGCTTTTTCTTCGTTCCATGTCAAGTGGTTGATGTCGCACGCCCTCTTCTGATGTTTGGATGTAGCAAAGCTTAGCTACGGTTAGTTGAGTTGTGTGGAAGGGAAGGTTGTGGTGGTCGCTCGACCCCTTCGCTTGGTGGTAGGTGTTCCACCCTTTAGGGTTTCCGGTCTTCAAGTTTGGCTATGGGCGGCTTTGCGTCGGTCGTGCAATTGTGAAGTGTCACGTTGGGTCAGGATAGATTCGCCGGTTTTCGCATTCCTTGTTCCTCTGCTTGTTCGGGGCGGTTTTTGACTCGCTTTTGACAAGTTGGAGGCCGTGTTAGGTCGGGGTCAAGTCTTCTCGACCGCCTCGCCTGCTGGGGTTGAGCCCTCCTTTTGGGTCGTTCATGGTTCTCATACTTGTCTAGGGATGGTTTTGTACTCATCACCTACAAGTTGAGGGCCATGCTGAGTCGGGGTCATATCGTGTCAATCGCCCCGCCCGCTGGCGTTGAGCCCTCCTTTTGGGGCATTCTTCGTTCCATACTTGTCTAGGGATGGTTTTGTACTCATCTCCTGCAAGTGGGGGGCCATGCTGAGTCGGGGTCATATCGTGTCGATCGCCCCGCCCGCTGGCGTTGAGCCCTCTTTTTGGGGCGTTGGTGAGGTATGGCCTCTCACTTATCGTTTTGCTAATTTTGCACAAAATTTGTAGAAAATCTGACCGGCTACTGCTTGCCTTAGTCAGTGTAACTTTTCATTTCATTTGTAGAATTTGAGTACATGAAGTTCTTTGAAGTGATCATTCAAAAGTAAAGATTAAAGGGGACATAAGTGGGGGGTAGATGTCGATTGACACTTTCATTGATTGCTGAACTAGGTTCTTTTCTATTACAATCTACTGAAAATACTTCTTCAAGTGAATTGCGTTCCAAATTCTTGGCACTGGAGTTCCATCCATCTTCTGCAGCTTGTAAGCTCCTTTCCCCACCACGTGTGCGACTTGGTAGGGTCCTTCCCAATTGGGGGACATCTTCTTCTTCTCGGAGGTGGGTCTACTAGCTGCAAAGCTCCTGAGCACTAGATCTCCGACTTGGAATTGCCTGTGACGAACGCGCTGGTTATAGTACTGGCTAACCTGCTGGGTTCTGTTTGCTTGCCTCAACTGGGCCGCATCTCTTACTTCTTCAAGCAGGTCTAAGTTGCTCCGAAGCTCTTCCTCGTTTTTGGTTGGTTCGAATAGAGTGGACGTCCTAAATGTATAAATACCCATTTCGGCTGGCACGACAGCCTCTGTTCCGAAGGCTAGGTTGAACGGTGTTTCTCCCGTGCCAGTGTGGGAGGTTGTCCTTATGGCCCATAGGACGTCGTAGAACTCCTCCACCTATTTGCCCTTCTTGACTTCGAGCTTCTTCTTCAATGCAGATAAGATTTTAGCGTTGGTTGATTCTACTTGCCCATTGGTTTTGGGGTAAACCACAGAGCTTGCGATGAGCTTAACATGGAATTTCTGACAAAGCCTCTGTATGTGTTGAGCTTGTAATTGTAGGCCATTGTCTGAAACTATGGCGTTTGGCAATAAGAACCTGCAAAATATGTTCTGCCATAGGAAATCTTCCACAGACTCCTGGTTGATGGTTGCTAAAGGCTCCGCTTCTACCCATTTAGTGAAATAGTCACAAGCCACAATTGCGAATTTCAAATTTCTCGGAGCTTTTGGAAGGGGGCCTATCAGGTCTATCCCCCACATAGCGAAGGGCCAAGCTGCCTTTATCACGTTTAAGTCTTCAGCCGGGAGTCTTGGAACTTTTGCAAATTCTTGGCATTTAACACACTTCTAAACCAGGCTGACCGCATCGGCTCTCATCGTTGGCCAGTAGTACCTTTGCTTCAGAGCTTTTTGGGCGAGGGACCTTCCTCCCATGTGGTTTCCACATACTCCTTGGTGGATTTCACTCAAAACCCAATCAGCTTCTGCCGGTCCCAGACATCTTAGTAGGGGGAGAGTAAAAGATTTCTTGTACAGAACATCATCAACAAGGACATATCTAGCCGCCCTTCTTTGTTTGGTAAGCGCCTCCTTTGGTTCCAAGGGTTGTCGGACGCCCTTCAAATAATCTTCAATTTCGGTCTTCCAGCTTGGCTCCTCCTCCTCTACTATGTTCAATACTTGAGCTTTTCTCTCGTAGCTCGGTTTCTCCATGTACTCCATGAACACTTTTCCCCTGGCCGTCTCCACATTGGCGGATGCAAGCTTTGAGAGTGCGTCGGCACGGATGTCCTCCTCCCTCGGGATCTGTTGTATGGTGATCTTTCCAAATGTGCTCCATAGGTTCTGGGCTCTCTTGTTGTACTCCACCAAGCTTGGTTTCTTGGCTTCGTACTCACCATTGATCTACTTTGTTACGATCTAGGAGTCGCTGAAAACCTTCAGATTGTTGGCTTTCATCCTGTTTGCAATTTCTAACCCTGCAATTAAAGCCTCGTATTCTGCTGCATTATTTGACAAAGGATAGCCAAACGCCAGGCCATATTGATACTCCTCCCCGTCTGGCGATATAAACAACACTCCTGCCCCTGCGCCATTTTTTACAGCGGATCCATCGACATACAATTGCCATTCGCCACTTTCATCGTTTGTGGTTGGTCGACACGTTTGGAGTGGGGGTCTATAGGAGGTGGAGGGTTAGTCTAGTGTTTCTGGCGCTCGACCTTCTCGGACCTCGGGTGCCTTTCCTTTGTCTCCTCCTTTGAAAGTGCACTCTGCAACAAAGTCCGCCAATACTTGTGCCTTTATTGTTTTCCTTGACTGGTACTCTATTCCAAACTCGCTCAACTCTATGTTCCATTTTAACAGCCTGCCTGAGAGATCTACCTTTTGAAGCACCTCCTTTAGCGGTTGGTCTGTGAGGACTATTACCTTGTGAGATTGGAAATACTGTCTCAACCTCCTAGCCGCCGTTACCAAGGCAAACGCCATCTTCTCAATCCTGGTGTAGTTAAGTTCACCTGCTTGCAGCGCTCGACTGACATAGTATACAGGGACCTAACCTCGATCTGTTTCCTTGACGAGTACAGCGGCTACCGCCTCATCTGATGCGGCTAGGTACATGTATAAGGTTTCCCCCAGGCATGGGCTTTGCAAGAGTGGAGGTGAGCTCAAGTACTCATTTAGCTGCTCGAAAGCTTTCTGACATTCGGGAGTCCATGCGAACTTGGCTCTTGATCGCAAGATTTTGAAAAATGGAAGGCACCTCTCTGCTGCTTTGGAGACGAACCGATTCAAAGCTGCTACTCTTCCTGTAAGTTCTTGTATTTTTTTTACTGAATTAGGGGGTTCCATTTGGATGATGGCTTTTATCTTTTCCGGATTTGCTTCAATTCCTCTGCTGGACACCATGAAGCCCAAGAACTTCCCTGCTTCAACTCCGAATGTGCACTTGGCCGGGTTCAACTTCATTCTGTATGCTCTTAGGTAATCAAAGCACTCCGCAAGGTTCTTTAAGTGTTGTTCCATGGACGAGCTTTTGATCAACATGTCATCCACGTACACTTCCATGGATTTGCCGATTTGCTCTTTGAAGATTTTGTTGACTAGCCTCTGGTATGTAGCTCCTGCGTTCTTCAGTCCAAATGGCATCACGTTATAACAGTATAAACCGTCCTCAGTGATGAAGGAGGTTTTCTCTGCATCCTTTGGATTCATTGGAATCTGATTATAACCGGAGTATGCATCCATGAAGCTTAAGAACTTGTGCCCTAAAGAGGCGTCCACGAGCCTGTCAATCGACAGGAGGGGAAAACTGTCCTTTGGACATGCTTTGTTTAAATTGGTGAAGTCAACACACATCCGCCATTTTCCATTGCTCTTTTTTACCATGACTACATTTGACACCCACTCGGGGTATTGGACCTCCCTAATGAATCCTGCTTTTAACAACTTGTCAACTTCCTCTCTGATTGCTTGAATCCTATCTGGGGCAAACGACCTTTTTTTCTGTTTCGTCGGTCGACACATAGGGTCGACATTCAGCTTGTGGCACATGAATTGGGGGTCGATCCCAGGCATCTCGGCAGGTGACCATGCAAATACGTCCACATTTTCTTGTAAGAATTCTGTTAGCTGTGCTTTCTCATTTGGTTTGAGTGTTGAGCTTATTTTGGTGGTCCCATCCTCGATATCAATCCTCAAAGTCACCTTTATTGTTTCCTCCAGCGCTTCTGCTTTTCCTAACTTCTTCACATCTCTGTTATCCATTGTATCAACTTTGGGAGCTTCTTCGGGGGGGCTTTCATCCTGGGCGCTCGACTCGTCTGGGGTAGTGTCGTTCGACACGCCTATCAACCCTGGCTGTTCTGGGGTGTTTTCGTTCGACCCCCTTGCTAGGGTGTTGTTCGACACATTCGCCACTTCTATCTGCTCCACGGGGGCGCTCGGCCTTGGCATTACTTGCATACTTGGGGTGACCTCAAGTGTTGCCACTCCTAAGGAAAGCATGTTGATCTCCATGTCTGAGTATTCATCATCCCAAATCCCTTGACCCCTGGGGTAATAATCGCCCAGGGTTTTAGCGACCTGTTCTTTAGTTTTGCTTTTGGTAGGGAGTGTTAGAGATTCCAAATGACAAGTCCGGGAGGTAGTTTGGTTGGTGCACATGTATCCTATGCCAGTGGGTGTAGGAAACTTGACTTTAAGACAATATATTGCGTCCACCATCCTCGTCCTTTTCATGAGTGGTCGCCCGATGAGTGCATTGTAGGGTGATGGGAGATCTACCACTACGAATTTGTGGTACGAACCCTACCGTTTAACGACTTAAGAGAAAACTAAAAAACTAAGGGATTCGCCACTAATCTTTTTTAACCTAGGTGTGATTAGCCACCTATCAGATTATTAAGGCTAATGCTAACCTAAGCTTGGCGAAGGTAACACTAAACCTAATAAACGGTCCTCTAACCAGAGTCCTGAAGGTTCGGGAGTCGGGTACGCGTGGGGAAGGATTAGCACCCCCACGACGCCCGTCAAAAGACGGCACTGACTAGTCCAGACTTAACTATAGGTTTCCATATTTGGTTGTTTTCTGTCTTTAAACATATTCATGCCCATTTGACTAAATCATTAACTAACATGCTTTCTTCTCCTCTTCATTTACTATTATTTTTACTAATTACCCTCTTCTGAATTATTACCATTTTTTACTCTTCTTTTTCTATACCATTTTACTCTTTGAATTACTGATCACCTTTTACCCTTTACTGATTACTCCTTGCTAATTACCATTTTGCTCTTACTGATTACTATTTGCTCTTTACCATTTTACCTTTTTACTGATTAATATTACTCGGTTACTTTTTACTACTCTTTGCCATTTTTTACTTTTACTGATTATTCCTTACTTTCTCCTCTTTACTGATTACTATTTTACCCTCTTGAACTTAATTACTATTTTCATTCTTTGAATCATCATTTGTCACTTTACTCTTTGGGTTTAATTCCCATTTTTACCATTTTACCCTTTACTGATTACTCTCTTTTTCTGATTACTTTGTTTTACTTTGACTCTTTAATTACTAATTTTACTGATCAATCTCTTACCTTGACCCTTCAATTTACTAATTACTATCTTTTACCTATTTGCTGATTACTATTACCTTAACTCTGATTAATTTCCTTTTACTTAATTACTGGTTTACTGATTACTGTCACTTTGACTCTGAATTATCAATTTACTGATTAATCTCCTTTTACTTAATTACTGATTTACTGATTACTATTACCTTGACTCTTAATTATCAATTTACTGATTAATTTTTCTACCTTGACTCTTAATTACTGACTTACCCTTTTACTTTGACCCTTACTTACTGATTGCTACTTTTACTTCTTCTCTTAGTTATCAATTTACTGATTAATCCTTTTACTTCCTCTTAATTACCAATTGACTAATTACTTCTTTTTCTTTTCACTTTGACTCCTAATTACTGCTTTACTGATTTACTACTTTTACTTCCTTACTCCTTTTAATTACTGATTGACTAATTACTCCATTAATCCTTTTTACTTTCCCTTTTACTTCCTTAATCATCATTTTTTTTTGCTTGATTACTGGTTTGCCCTTGATGCATGAATGCATATGATGTATGTATTCCAGTTTGAAAGCTATTTACCGGGTGGTTATACGAGAGGCATCATTTGGGCACCTTCCACTTGATTGGTAAGACCCCCAAATAAATGCCTCAAGCCTAGGAAATCCGGACCAAAATAGACAATGCTGTCGATATTTCGACCAGTTATTCCATCATCGGAGTCCTTTCACTTTTAGCCGAATGAACAGGATATCAGCAATATTTAAGGAAAATAGACATGGATGCACATGTAGCCTATTTAGTTACAAGCCCAGACTCAAAGATCCAAAAGAAAGGAATAAGGCCCAATTAAAAGCGAAAATAATTGAACGAGACCCAAATAAACTAGAATCCAATACCATGACAAGGCCAATCAAGTGGTTATTTGGAGAAGGCCCAAAGTAATTTGAGGCCCAATTTCCTATCTAAATACAAATTTCAACCTTACTATTAGTAAATTCTAAACTTTAAGGCTTTTTAAGTTTTAATCCAAAATTGCAAACCCTAATTTACATCGAAGCTAAATTTACTAATAAAAGAGGATACTTTGTTATATTCTAAACTTAACTAACAAATTAGACTACACTAGCTTTACCCAATTTTTTTAAAAAATTATTTAAGTCTATCTAACGTTAATTTAAAAACAAAATTACTTATTATGTAAATCCATTCAACTTACACATATATGTTTATTACTATTTCTATTTATTTTCATTTATTATTTATCATCATTATTTTTCTAATTACTTAAATTAAATAATGTTAATATCATCAAATTAAATTAGCAAGGACCTAACTAGTAAGAATTAAAGCCTAAAGGATCAAACCGGAACAAAACAGAAACTTAATTGTAAACGGAACAATCTTTGCGTATTTAAGAGAGCAAATTAGTAAACTTTTGGACATAATCGAACTAAAACAGGACCTTTCTAAAAAAAAGAGCTGAAACCAAGCCCTTAATTGATCTGAACACGAAGCTTTCAGGGACCTAATTGAATAACTAGCTAAAATGGGACCTAAAATAGCCTATTAAAACCCTACCTAGGTCATACATATATATACTATTTTGAAACAGAAAAAACAAAATAAAACAAAACAAACAGAACCCTAATTTTTACCTTCCGCCGCTTTCCTTCATCGGAAATCGCTCCGCCGTGCCAGACGCTGTGTGCCGCCGCGTCGGAGTATTTTCCGGTCGCCGATGGTCTCCAAACTTTCGCCAAAATACTCCCCTTCGCTTCCCGGTTCTAACGCCGGGGTTGATTTTCCCCAAATCTCAACGGAATTTCCTAGATCTAGGTTTTACCGAAACCCTTTCAAACCTCTCAAACGGGAAAATCAAATGGTCGGCGGTTCTCCTCTCTCGGTAAGTCACTCTCTCTCTCTCTCTTACTCTCTCTTTTCACTGAAACCGGCTTTTTAACTAACCCTAGACTCGAACTAATCCATGCCTTTTGTTGTTTTCGTTTTTTTTTTTTTGAGTATTCTCGATGGGGAAGGTTTGAGTCTACAAAGGAAGGGTGGTGAAGAGCTAAACGGAAAAGGGGAGTCTGTAAAGGTAAAAAAAACAAGCCTTTTCTGTGTTTCTGTTGTTGTTGTCTTTATGAGCAAACTATGGTTTTTGGTATACTGGTTCCTGGAAAAGGAAAGAACCCTCGAAAGAAAAACTAGGGTTTTCGTTAGGTGTTTTCTTGAATCTGTGAAAAATGGAAAAGTGGCTAGGGTTTCTGTGTTTTTTTTTTTTTGGGATCCGTGTCCTCCTCCGTGGTCTTTACTGTTGGTACCTATATATATGACTGAGTTTAGGTTCCTTTTAGGGCTGGCCATTGGTTTTTGATCCTATGTGGCACTAATTACCTGCAATGCTAACTATAACTTGCTATTTGGTGATGTCATCATGAGTCTGTGCCATTTGTCTTAAACTTATTGGTCACTGCTGATGTTTAGGAGATTCTTAGGTGACGTGTAATTGCCTATGCAGCCTTCTAATGACTTGTACCTCTGAGGTGGAACTGTGAACCAATGTCATTGGTTTTGTACTTGTGTCAACAGCATGTACATGCGTGTATAGCATGTACAGGCCTATGATTGCCACGCTTTGACACTGTGTTTATCTGCTACCATACTGCTTTTCTATACTCCAGTGTACTTGTCTTGTGCATCTCTTGATCCTTGTTTTTCTGGAAATAGTATTCTGATCTAATGGTGGCTGCTCAAGTCTCATGTACACTTCACTTGCAACGGATTACTTTTACAGACCAATTTCTGCAGTTTATGAACTTGGTCGGCAAGTTTTGTTAAACCTGTACTAATCTTCTTTTTGTTCTTTGTTTGCTTGTGTTTAACTGCCGTAAACCCTCCTGCTCTATTCTCTCACTGTTGAAGTGGCATTGATGTGGCGAGGGGGACCATCCAAGCTTGGTCCCCCATGCCCAAAAAAGATAAGTAATCTCCTTATTAGTACTAACTCATCATTAAATTCATTCCTGTTTTGGCCTAATGGATGCTGACTGGTGCTTTGAAATTGGTTTTGCAGGAGCCTTGTAGAGACTTGAAGCTTGGGATTCGGTGAAGGGTATTTTAGGGAGAGAAAAATGGATCACATGGTCTACTTCATATTTATTTGGCATGTAATTTGTATTTATTTGGTACTGTTCTGTAAATAAAAGCCATACTACCATGTCTGATTATTACTATTATCATTATCCATTTACATTCCCTTTAAATGAAACCCAAATTTATTATTGAATTACTTTTGGGCTTCAAGCTTCATTAGGTCCAAGAATAACTATGAGGCCCGGAGTAAATTGGGTCCAATTCTAATTAATGAGAGGATAAGGCCCAACTAAGGAACCATAAGGGTAATCCAAAGCAACGAAGGCCCATATGTAGAATTAGAAACAAGAGCCCAAATAGCAAGTCCAATGCCAAGTTATACAATTATTACTAAAATACTTGAGCTATATAATTGAAATGTAGCGATACTTAAATGATTAGATGCAGTTAAGCCATGAAATGCAAAGAGTGCACAAAAATGCAAACCCAACTTGTGTATGCCTAACTTATTGCTGAATTGAGAGCTAAATGATTAACTAACTAAATTGAACCTAAACTGCACAATTAAAAGGCAACGATGTTGAATTACTAAATGAAACTAAGACATGAAATATGCAAAAGCACACACTGAAGTTTTTTTTTTGAAAATTTCAAATGCACCCTAAACGATTTTAAAGAATTAGCTGTTCTAAATTAAAGGTGAACTTAGAGAATGACTAAAATCCCCCCGAGTGTAAAAATGACCAAAATGCCCTTGGGCGACCCTAATGCCGAATAAGAAAAGAATTAAAGGATACGGGACAAAAATAGGTGTCTACAGATGGTACCCAACGGTTGTGGCCTTCTAGGGGTGTCGTTTGGGGCACTAATCCTGTCGAGCGCACTTGTTCTTGCTTGGCGCTCGACAGATGCTGCTGGTTGGGTGTCCTTCCTCAAGATATAGTCCTTCAAGTACCCCTTTCTTATTAGTTCCTCGATGGTATTTTTCAGGTTCACACAACTATCCGTGTCATGACCCCACGACTGGTGGAATTCGTACTTTTTTCCGGAGCTCCTATAGCGTTCATGGTTGATGATTGGGCGTGGCCACTGAACCTTGTCTGCGGCCCGACTTCCAGAGATAGCATGTAGCACAGCTGTCGGAGTGGTGCTTAGTGGGGTATAACTGTTGTACATGGGCTTGGCGTACGACCTTTCCTGAAAGTGTCGGTTGCCCTGGTGTAGGCCCTTTCCTTTGTCCCTCCTTGGGTTGAAAGTCGGTCGTCGGTTAGGGGACCTGCTCCTCTGTCTTTCTCTCATCCTATCGTCATTCGACCCGTGCCCCCCAGACCTGAAGGGGGCGTTCTTCAGCCTCATTTGTTTCTCCGCTTGGATATATGTCTGAGCTTCATCGAAGACTTGCTTGAGTCTCTTTGGTTTCAGCCTATGTAGATCCAAAAACAATCCTTTATCCCTTACTCCTTCCATGTATGCCGGATTGCTTCCTTGTCGGTCACATCGTCCGTTTCTAGGCAGGCATCTGAGAACCATTTTGTGAAAGCCTCAATGCTTTCGTTTGTGTCTTGTTTGATGCAAAACAGATCGTCAATTGTTTTTCCTATCCTCGTTCGACTATGGAAGTAGGAGAGGAAGGTTTGGCATAGCATTGCAAAGTTGACAATGGAACCACTTGGCTTAATCCTATAAACCAAGCTCTGGCCGCTCCTGGTTAGGGGGTAGTCGGGAAAAATGCGGCACATGACATCCTCCGAAAAGGTTTTGCAAGAGCATAAGCTCTTGAATTGGCTTAAGTGCTC
>AWWV01009514.1:0-11016 GCA_001974805.1 Corchorus capsularis | reverse complement strand
GGTGGGACTACGGCTTGCATGATGACTAAGGAGAGCGGGGTAGTGACTCCATTCATCATCTGGATCGTTTCTTCTGCGGTTGCCGTTCTTTGTCTATTGAGTCGTTCGTCCATCTCACGGCGGAGTTGTTCCCTCAACTCATTTAACCGGCCTTCAACGGTGGTTTGGACTTGTGGCTGTTGAACTGGGGTTTGGGCGACCGGGGTGCTGTTTTGTGCCACGTGGTCCCTCTGCGGCTGCCGTAGAGCTCTGTCCACTTGGGAAGAGTTTGTTGGTACATTTTCAATTTCATAGACACGTTCATCTGTGGATGTGTCCTGAGGGTAGTAGGTGGGATCTTCCTCCGAAAGACGGTCGTCGCTGTCGTAGTATTCTTCGTTGCTCGGCAAGCCCAACGCCTCCACGTTTGGTGGGTTACGAGAGTCCTCCGGAACGAGAGTCCTCCTCTCGGCTCGGCGGTGTGGGGCATCCGCCAGTGGTTGGGCGTTGGCTCTCAGCAGAGCGTTTTCTAGTGCGGCGATCCTAGCCTCTTCCCTCTGTTGTCTTTCCTTCGTCTCCTGCCGATCTTGTTGAAGTTGAGCTATCGAGGCTTTCACCATCTCGGTGCTCCCATCTTGCGCTCCAGGTGGTGGCTGGAAAGCCAACGGTTGTGGCGTGGCTGAAGAGGAAGCACCTTGGAAGTTAAGAGGTGGAGGGCAATAGTATGGCATGTAACCAAACATGTGCTGCATCCCATAAGCCGAGACTGTCGGGAGGCCGCCGGGTGGTAAGTTACTTGGTGTTTGCTGCTGTGGGTCGTTTGGCTTGAAACCCGGCGGTGGTGGTGGAGGCGTCATAGTCTGAGTAGTAGATCTCGGTGGTGTCTCTTGAAAAAAGAGATTTTTTGGCTGCTGACTCGTTCGTGGCTTTGGGTGGGGGCTCCTTTCCAGGTGGAATCTCGTCGGGAGTTGCTGAAGACGACATGGTTCCTCACTTTTGTGAAGTAAGAGAGAAGAAAAAATTTCGATTCCCACAGACGGCGCCAATTGTTGAGGTCACCAAGTCGCCGGTTAGCTGACGGTGGAAAGGAGGACCTCCGAGGTAACCTGTGAACACTAGAAGAGGCGTTAGGAGCGGCGGGGCTTGGGTCCCCCGTTTGGACTCCGATACCTAAGTTAGAGATCTAGGTCTAGATCTGGTTTTAGAAAGTGTAGGGTTTAAGAGAGAGTAGAGACAAAGAGTATAGAGAGTGAGTAGAGAATGTGTAACCTCCTCCAACCTTGAGAGTCGTGGGTATATATAGAGGGCCTCCTTGTACGGGTCGCACGCGCGAGATCACGTGTGGAGTTGTACTTCGGAGGTCACGTGTTGAAGGTGTCCGTTGGAGGTCACGTGTGGAGTTGTACTTCGAGAATCACGTGTGGGGTCGTACGTTGGAGGTCACGTGTGGAGTGCCATTTGGCTAGCGATAGGGTCCGGCTCCTTGTGGTCATAAGTGGTCGAGTGCCAGGTGGTCGGGCGCCAGGTGGTCGAGTGCCGGGCTTTGTAGGTAGTCGGACGCCAAGCAATTGTGCCATGCTCAACACCCAACATCCTCTTGAAAATTTGGCAACCAATCACAAAAAATAAACAACTTGAACACATTAAGATGCTCCATATTTCCTTCTACTCTTTCTTTGCTTCTCAAATCAAGTTCTAAATATTGCTATATATGACCGTATGGTTGCAATAATTTGGGGTATAAATAGGCTTTAAAGATATTGATGCAGCCCTTTAAATGCTGGATGAAAATCACCTCCAACCATCTTTGTGCCCCACTTCGTGCCCCATTCACCAAATCATGTAACGTGTCTTTGGTATTATACCTTGTTTGTTTTAATAAAAATACCAATCAAACATCAGATTTAGCCCCAAATTAACAAAAAATAATTATATATAAGAGTTAGTCCTAAATTTTAATTCATTCCCTATTGGGTTTTAGAATGAAATATAAAATTTAATTTAATTAGACTAATAAAAAATAACACTAGAAAATGAAAAATGACACGTGTCATTATTTGGTAGATAAGAGCTAAATGGGCACATAAAATGGGGGGATAGTATTTTTATTCAATAATAATGATGCACCCAATATCTCACATGAATAATAACCTTCATCATGCATGATATAATTGCATAATGATGACTTCCTTCTAAAATTAGCTATTAATTAGCATTTCTGAAAATTATTTTCAAATATTTTCCAATCTCGACCAACTTGAATGACACGCAATTGCAATCCTTGAACATATGACAGCCAAAGTCAATGAGATTATTATATGCATTAATTAACTGCATCGTACTATCGTATGAAGAAGGAAAGAAACTTGTGAAAATGTCAAAGGTTTTAATCGCTCGCAATGGCCGATAATTTTCCTAAATTGAGTTAGAAAACGGCAAAAAAAAAGTACTTTCTTTAGTGAACATTGCTACATGATCCTCCAAATTTGACCCTAAAATTTACTATAATTTCTAAAATTTTATTTAATAATAGTCTAAAATCAAGGAATTTACCCTCAAACTGTCCATATCTATAACTAGGGGCTAAACCTAGATTTAAGGGGGGGCTAAATCTGAATTTAATTTATTTCCTTAATTATTATGAAGGTCAAGTTGGAGGGTCAAAAAGACTTCTTCAATAGACCCATTTCCCAATTTGAGGAAATAAAATTATTTTTGTCCATCCCCAGTTGAGGAAAATTAACATTAACGATCTTTGTTTTTGCCAAATTATTTGCACTTATTTAGTACTCCAGTCGTAGTTATTCTCTTGGTATATATGCAATTTTGTTCACACAAACTGCATGCACATAAGCATATCATAGATGATGCCATGGACACGATCATTGGAATCTTTGACTTTGAGTATGTGATTCAAGCATTGCTGCAATGGAGCTAAGCAGCTGTTGGCAGTGGACTCTAGACTTGGTAAAATCTCCAATGAAATTGGATTCAATTAGCTTATCTATTGGTATATGAAGGTTAAGTCTGGGTAGTTTGAGCTTTGAAGGATTAGGAGAATTGAAGCTTATCTTGAATTGGGTACAAGTACAACACACAAATTCATTTTGATTTTCTATAATCTCTATTAAAATAGATATTATTCCCACACATGCGAAGTGTGGAAGGGATAATTTCTTATATATATGTTGTTAACTACATTTAAATTTGATCATAATTAGTTATGACGTGAGGAAATAACATTCACAATGTCCTTACCTAAGTACAGTTTCTAATAAGTATTTAAAAGTCCCATATGCAGGGCAGGCCCAATTTGGAGTGGATCTTTGAAAGCTACTATATATACTATATATAAAAGTACGAATAAGGGGAATTTTTATGTTTTCCGATTGTATCCTTTTTTTTAAAATATATTTCCGATTGTACCCGTTTTTTTTAAACATATTTCTAAATTGTCATTATTAAAATATATTTTAATTACCATTATTAATTATCAAATTATAATACGTATTAAATTATAAGAAAGTCAATTTGACAAAAAAAAAATGCTTATTGTCTCCCACGTCCTATTTAGGGCAGTGTCTCCAAGTGGCAGCTTCCCCCAGTTTTCTAATCACCTGCTTTGCAATGTTTTAGAAATTTAGTTAGAATTGCCAATGAAGCATACTCAACAAGTAGAAAATATGGTCTCTTTTTCTTTTCAAGTATATTTTGACTCCTCAGGTCTTTTCCAGATGTATAACAAGTGGCATTAAGATTAGAAATTTTCAAACAACTTAACAAAGCCAACCAAGAAAATTTTCATGAAATTTTCAATCAAATTTAACTATGCTACATCTAAATAAATCAAAGGATACAACATAGATTAAATACAAGAAAATTACACATGTATATGTGATCGATACAATATTCATTTGTCATTGCTATTAATTTAATTTTAACATAAATTGCTAAGGGTTCTTCCAAGATGCAACATCTAGCAACTAATTAAACATGATGAATTACTAGCCAATACGTGTCTAGCTTCTCGCAATTCGAAGATCCAACTAATACCTAAAAGAATTGGGATTTATTAAATTTCAATTTTGACTGGATTATAATACCTAAAAGAACTAGAATTAATTTTGACCAGATTAATTTTTATATATGAAAAAAGCCTTACACATAAAAGAACTAAGATTAATTTTGACCGGATAATATTAAAAAAATTACTCCCTAGGATTTAGGATTAATTTTGACTAGATTATATGAAAAAACTTTCACATAAAGATTTAGGATTAGTTTTCACCTGATTATATTTTTGTTTCAAAACCAATATTTCTTTTCTTGGTTACAAGTGGAATCTCATTATAATCTCTCTTGAGAAATTTCATTGCAGTCAACAAAAGTTTTAGTCAAGTAAAAAAATAATTAAAATAGGAAAAGGAAACATATACAAAAAATGTGATATATAAAGAAGCTTTACTTTTTGACGTTAAAAAAAAAAACTTTCGTAAAGGTAATTTTTCCTTTTTTAAAAAAAAATGCATTTTTATTACATAATAGTAAATAATTTTTAAATAATGTTTTGTACTATTTAATAATATTTGATTTTATTTGTGATATATATGTAAACAATAGAATTAGAAAACATTTCCAAATACAGATGTAACACATTTTACAGGAATTTTTTCAAATGTAATTTTGTTACATTTTAATAATTAGTCGCGCTTTTGACTTCTAATTAGTTTCATAATATATATAATCTTTAATTTGAATTTTGCTTGAATTACATTATAATAATTGGATGCTTTCACTTCTAATTAATTTCAGTTATTTTAAAATATTTTTAATTTAAAGACGTTCGGCAACGTTCGACCACGTTGAAAGCACGTGGAAGCTAAAACTAATAAATAAAAACGTCCAGATTATTCCAGCCAATTCTCAAGCAATTGGGAATTTAACCGCTGAAGTCATGTTTCTTCTAGAAGCCCAAATATATACGAGAAAGTACTAGATTCCTCCTCTGCTTCCTATAAATACCAAACATGTCCTAGCGTCTCACGCATCCAGCAGAAATACAGAAAGAAAACAGAGTAACAGCTTCCATCAGCAACAATCAAACACTTTCAACCAGTTTTCCATCAGGTATTATAGTATCATAAAGCAAAAATGTTGCTGATTCCAAGCTTCTTTGGCAACACACGCAGCAACATCTTCGATCCTTTCTCCCTTGACGTTTGGGATCCTTTCAAGGATTTCCCTTTCCCTTCTTCTTCACTTACCACTCAAACCCCTGAAACCTCTGCTTTTGTCAGCACCCGCATCGACTGGAAAGAGACCCCAGAAGCCCACGTGTTCAAGGCCGATGTTCCGGGGCTGAAGAAAGAGGAAGTAAAAGTGGAGATAGAAGACGACAGGGTGCTTCAAATCAGCGGAAAGAGAAACATGGAGAAGGAAGACAAGAACGACACCTGGCACCGCGTTAAGCGTAGCAGTGGAAAGTTTATGAGGAGGTTCAGGCTGCCGGAGAATGTGAAGATGGATCAAGTCAAGGCTTCCATGGAAAATGGGATTCTTACTGTTACTGTTCCCAAGGAGGAAATGAAGAAACCCGATGTTAAAGCCATTGAGATTTCTGGTTAAATTATCGATGATCTCTAATATGTGGTTGAATTGTGTGTTACAATTACAAAGATTGTTGACCATGTCCCAATTGCCTGGCGCTCGGCAATCGCCAGAAAGCCAACGGCGGTCGCCAAAAACCCATCCAATCCACGTGACTTAAAAGGCTCCAAAATAGCCAGCTAGCGCCCTACACGTGACCTTAAACTTGCGGTCTGCATGAGTTGAGGCCTATAAATACCCTGGGATCTCAACACGGACACAGGTTACACACTCTTTGAACTCTCTTGACTCTCAAAAGCTATAGATCTGAATCTTGCTGACTTAAGCATCGGAGTACAAACGGGGGACCTATCCCCGCCACTCTTGACGCTTTCCCTTGTGAGTTCAGGTCTACTTCGGAGCCCTTTCCACTGTCTACCGCCGGACGATCTGGTGCCCGTAACAGAGATGTTAATCAAGTTTCTGGTTTTATGTGTGTTGATGATGATACTAACTAATGTGATGTTCTCTTCTTGTTTGTAATACCTTTGCTAATAATAGTAAGTAAAAAAGAATAATTATCAAATTGGTCAGTGTCTTTTTTGCAAATCCAGAATTTTTATACCATAATGGCTTACATTCTTACTGCAACTACATTAATCAAAGATTAATGTATTATTAACTCATTCTAAAAAAAATGCAGGCATAATCACCCTCCTGGAAGCAGAAGAGTTGCTTTCTCCTTCATATGATCAATAGCTTTCTTTTTTGTCTCCTCTCCTTCAGTATGTTCTATATCTATATCTCAATCTGATTGGTTATGAGAAGTTTGGCAATTTACTCAAAAATAAGGAAAAAATGATGAGAAGTATAATTTCAAAAACATTATTTAAGGCTAATTGCTCAATTAAGGGTAAAATGTTTCTGACTCGGCGTAATTTGGGGCACAATGTTTCAATTTGGTCTATTTGGGTCAAAACGTTTCCAATTCGCATCAATTAGGGGCAGACCGTCTAATTGGATGGGAACGTCTAATTGGATGGGAAATGTGTTGCACGCGTTTGGGAGGCGCGTTAATGCATATAACGCTGACACGTGGCAAACTTTTATGATAATTTTGATTTTTTTTATTTTCTTCTATTATCTATTTAATTTAATAGGTTTTTGGATTAAAAGAAAAGGAAAAAAAATTTGTCTATGGTAGTCAAACTGCTCGAATAGGAAAAAAAAATTGATTTGTGTTTATTTTTTTCCTTTTTTTCCCTGAGTCATTTCTCAATTCTCATCTCTCTCTTTTCTTTGTTAAGACAAAAAAAAAATTATTTGTCATCGTTCCAAGACCAATTTTTTGCTTTCTTGATTGATTTCTTCCACGAAATTTCCCCTTTTATTTTATTTTTGTTCTAAAAGTTCTTTGTTTTTCGTTGGGAGCTAATATTTAGAGCTTTACAGCTTTTGATTTAAACTGCAATGTCATAAAACAAGAAAAGTTCAGACTCCTCCAATCGGGCTTCCAAATCGTCGATGGCTGCAAAAGGCATATTGGAGGAATCTATATCTTTCTTTAAAGAAGATCAAGCTCCTTTGAGTGGTGTTCTGGTTGATTTGCAAGAGGGTAAAATTATGGATCTAGCAGACCCAAAATTGGGGATTCTAAACCTATCCTCTTGGCTTGCTGGAAAACCACGCAAAATTCTTCCATTCATCCATTGTAATCATAAGTAAAGCTTAAAGGAAGGAAAGGTACAACAATGAAGTGAATTTTTTGATCTAACAAATTTAGATCTTTACAAATTCTTCCATTCATAAAAAAATCTGTTTTGGGTGTTGGGTCTTTGCAAAAAGTCTTGTATTATGAGTTATTTGTATGAGTATGTTCTGGGTTTGTGATGACTTTTGCGAATTTAGGGTTTGTTCTTCAATAAATTTGGGAATTAGGGTTTCTGTGTTCAAATGACAGGGATGAGCGAATAAGGGCAAAATGTTTTCGTATATTACAACAAATAAAGGCAGAACGTTTTTGTACTTTACAAATAAGGGCAAAACGTTTTCGGTGATTTTTCTTCATTTCTCTATTTTTCTTCTGTTGTGATAAAAAAATCTCATTCATATTCCGGAAAAATCTTGAAGGAGCCTCTGAAATAAACAAATTCCAGCCGTAAATGAGTATCGATTTGCAAAATTAATCTTGTGGATTTGTTCGAAAACCTTGAGTTTAAGTTAGTTTCTTCCTTAAGTTTGTGGATTTCTGCCAATTTGTGTTTGTGATTCATGTTTCTGATTTATGGTGATTTGTGTTTGTGATTCATTTTATTTTGTTGATTTTCGATTTTGTGTTTCTGGAAAAAAAAAAAAAAAGTGTGTTGCATTGAGTTCATGCTTTAAACGTTTTAAAGCATTTTTTTTTCGTTTTTATTTTGCAATTTTTAATCCAATTCCTAAATTATTTCAATAATTAAAAAAACTTTTTTTAATGACTTAACGGCGTCCGTTAGCTTTAACGGCGCGTTTATGTCACTCTCGAAAAGGTTTTGCCCCAATTAGACGGTCTGCCCCTAATTGACGCGAATTGGAAACGTTTTGACCCAAATAGACCAAATTGAAACATTGTACCCCAAATTAGGCCGAGCCAGAAACGTTTTGCCGTTAATTGAGCAATTGGCCATTATTTAATGGTTCTATTTTATTATTTTCTTTTAGGTCTTTAATGGCTTTTTTTATTTTTTATTCAAGCATTAATTAACTATTTTTGTTTTAATAAAATTGAAACACTAAAAAAAATATTTGAGAAAATTAAAATATGAAGTGAAATGGTAAACTATCTCTTTAAACTTACTTTAGCTAGGAATAGGATTAATAGTACGTTTGAGATTATAAATAGCTTAGTGTTTTTTTTTTTTTTTGCGATATCTATAATTTCAATAGTTTTGTTACTTGGCGGCTAAAGGGCAGCAGGTAGTCGATTGAAGATGGGTCAGTGTTGTTCATCATCAGGTAACTAAGAATATGTATTCTGATTTTTTGTAATTTGATATGAGTAATTTAAATTTCGATATATAATCATCGGATATAATTAAATTGTTTTGCATGCTCATATGTATATATTTAGAAGATGGGTTATAGTTTCTTTAAAAGATTTATTATAGTTTCCTTTTGGAATTGATGAATTCTCTCTTCTTTTATAATTACTAACGCACGTGATACTCGTATTTAAATTAAATGAAAATTAAAATAATGATTGAAATTAATTATATATGTAGAGTTGTCAAATCTAAGCCGAATCCGATAACTCGTCCAATCCGACATAATCCGATTTGATAAAAAAAGTAAACGACCCAGACCCAACCTATTCAGACACGACAAACTGTATATGCAGTTTGCTAAACTTCACCAGTGGTGGATTGTAAAATAAAATCGAATAATAAATATATTAAATAAAATTAAGAATTAAACATTAAAAAATTATGCTTTTTTGGTGTAAAAAAAAATTAACGATGACCAAATTGAGCTGAATCTAAACCTGAAAAATCCAAAACTCAGGTCAAAACTCGAATCCGCCTAACCCAATTAGACCTAGTAGACCTGAACCTAGATGAGCCGAAACCCGAATGACTCGAGAAAATTACCTGATTCATTTGACTTAGAACCATATTTAACCTACCAATACACGCTACAAAAATAGAAAAAACAAAGTGAATCACAATAATTAGATTTTAAATAAATTTTTAACTTAATTTGTTAAAAAAATTTGAATAGTTAATGATTAGCTAATTTATTTTAACTTTTAAACTTGATAATAATACTTTTATCAGCTCATATTATAATTGAAATGGATCCATAATTACCAAAAAATCATCCAATATTTTAAAAGTAAAATGGTAAAAATAAAATATTTATTAAAAATATTCAATTTAATCGAATAAAAATAGAGTTTTTAATAGAATAATTGTAAAAGTTTATTTCTAAAAAATTTGTAAAAGAATATATTTTAAAAATTCTAATATGTCTAAGTTTTTTTTAATTAAAATAGTAAAATGATAACAACAAAATAGTTATAAGGATATTAGATTTAATTAAATAAAAATAGATTTTTTTTACAGAAAAATAAAAATAGAGTTTTTAGTTGAGTAAAACTATAAAAGTATATTTAAAATTTTCTAATACATCTAAGTTTTTTTAATTAAAATAGTAAAATGGTAAAAATGATATAGTTATAAGAATGTGAGTTTTTTTTAATTATACAGCAAGCAATATATCAAGCAAAAAAATCAATTATAAGTCAAATAAAATAATTGCACGTTAGGGAAATAATAAATTTTAATCATAATACATTATTTAAACTATCAAATAGTAAGATGTCAATCATAATAACTTTTTAAATTAGAATGGTAAAATAAAATAATTATAAAATATTGAATTTTTTGAGATAATAAAATATTGAATTTATTTAAATGAAAATAGTGTTTTTAGTAGAATAAAACTGTATATTTTGAAAACAAAAATAGTAAAAAAAACAATTATAAAGATATTAGATTTAATTGAATAAAAATAGAGTTTTTAATAGAATAAAACTATAATAGTTAAGTAATGGCATTTAAGAAATATGTTTGAATAATAAGGGTATAATGGTCGATTCAATTAGAAAAATAGGGGTATAATAGTCGATTCAAAAGTTTCTCATAACTCGTACTTTTATATATAATATAGATACTATATAGGCAAATTATACAATACACCGGCGGTGGAGTTAAGAAAACTACACAAGCGAGTCTTGAAGGGTGACATGTGTCTCTTAGGGACTAGATTGAAATATTTAAAACTTAATTAATTAAAAAAATGGACATGTGTCAACTCCACAAGCCGCTTGTGGAATCCAAAATTTACACCGCCGGTGTATCATATAATCACCCTAATATATATTGATGATAAAAAGTTAAAACCTCATGGAAGAAAGATGTACCAACACATACATTTTAAAGGTTGACAAATTCCCATCAATAGTTTCATCATATTCTCGGCACACAACTCGTGTTTTGAAGCAAGTGGCTACAAATGGTGGGATTCGGTTAACTCTTGTTCCCTTCCCAATTTTCTTAAAAACTCTTAATAACTAATTTCTCCTAGCTAATTATATATCGCGACGGTTTTTTCAATTGTGTGACATTGGCAGGGAATTGATATTATTCCCCAAGAAATTGCAACTTGATTTGGTAGTAATCTCAGAAAATGATAGTAATACTCTACCCCCTGGCTGGGAGTTCAATGCGATGCTCACTTTCTTTGTCTATAATCATCATAAAGACAAGTACTTGACATGTAAGTCTCTTTTCATTATTATTACTACTTATTATAATTATTGCTTTCCTCATTACAATGTATAGTATTAATAAAAGTGAGTCTAATCTATCTAATCTATATATATATATATATATATATATATATATATATATA
>AWWV01009513.1:0-11872 GCA_001974805.1 Corchorus capsularis | reverse complement strand
GGGGGGGGGCATTGAATAATTACCAATTTAACTCTAATTGGCTTTATTGGGATGCTTGTTTATTCTTGACTATTCCATCATATCAAAAAACCCCTATCCCATTGACAACGACTTGTACTACACACGATATTACAATTTCCAATGTACTATCACTTCATTTAGAATTGCGTAACCAATACAAGAGATTCTGCCGTTGCCCACCGCATCAAACACCTCCTAAATCCAGATATTACGCAGGCCGAGACAGAATTGAGAGGGAAGAGCCATGGATTCCATGAACCATGACCACATGCATGGCATGAACAACCAGCCACCGCCCGGCGGGGCGACGATGAACCACCACCACCACTTGATGATGCACATGACCTTCTTTTGGGGCAAAAACGCCGAGATTCTCTTCTCCGGGTGGCCCGGCGCAAGAACCGCCATGTATGTCTTGGCCCTGATTGTTGTCTTCCTGCTTGGTTTCTTGGTTGAGTTGATCTCTCACTCCAAATTAATCAAGCCTGGCTCCACCCATTTGGCCGCTGGTCTTGTTCAGACATTGTTGCATGCTTTGAGGGTTGGCCTTGCTTATTTGGTGATGTTGGCTGTCATGTCTTTCAATGGTGGTGTCTTCTTGGCTGCTGTGGCTGGCCATACTCTGGGATTCTTCTTGTTTGGTAGCAGAGTTTTCCAGAAATCCTCAACCCTTGTCCCAGATGGCAAACCATCTCATCTTCCTCCTGTGGCTATGAGTTGTTGAGAAATTATAATTGATTTCAGTTTCTTGGCGGTGGATTTGTTTCCTTATACTACTATCTTTTTTGTATTTTTCTTCTCCTTTCTCTTTTAGTAATAATAATAAAGTATTAAATGTTGTAGTTAATTTGTGAAACTAAGAATAATGTTACTAATAGTATTAGTATAGCTTAATTATGGCTTTTTTCCCTTTAATCTGTTGCTTTTTCTTAATCTTGATTCATGTTCTGCTCTATATTTCTTTTGCAAATTGCAATTGATAAAAGGAAAATCCATAGATTGCTAGAAAAAGTAGAGATTCTTTACCCTCTGATATCATTGGTCTATTTGGGTAAAATTTTGGTGGTTGAGAATTCAAATTATGGATTTTTTCGAAGCTACATTATCACACCAAAATGTTATGGCCAAAAAAATATTATCACACCAATGAACCAATATGTTGAAGAGTCTATTCCACATTTAAGCCTAATGTTGGGTTGATATTAATATTATTGACACTAAAGTCTAATCTCAGACCAAATTTAGGATGAGATCTCATCAAGGCAGCCTTCCAAGAAGTTGCATGAGTCACTGTCAAAACGATGCAAAAACAGGGTAGGCCCAGGATTGGATTCCTCTGTTTTTTCCTTTCACTCTCACCAGTATCCCGTTTAATAAGCAATGGGCACCACAATCTCTGATTATTATCTGCTGCATTTAGTTTCTATTTTTTTTTTAAATTCTATTAGGATCATCCTAAAAGGGGGTGTTTTTAGGATTCCATTAAGATGATGCCACCTAATTAATTTTGAATCATCATCAAATCTTAATTTACACCTTACCACACCTAATTAATTTTTTATTAATTACCTTAACACAATCTTAACTTTAGTTAAAATTAAATAATTTTATTAATAAATTTTATTTTTACCTTACTTCTTTTTTCACTTGCAACATGACTTTTTTTTTGATAACTTTTAATAAATTTTGTTTTTACCTTTTTTTTTTTACACATTAAGATTGGTTTTGGATGTGAAATAGATTTTTTTTTCTTTATTGGTAGCAAATTAATTTAATTGGTTTAGAAAAAAATTCAAATATTAATTAATTTAATTGGTCATCATAATTTGATTCTTTTGATTAATAAATATTAATTAAAAGAAATTAAAAGTCTTAGAGTTATTTTTTATAAATGGGTGTGGATGGTTTCAGTTAAAAAAAATGGTTCATGGTAATTTTTAAGAATAATCGTAAATAAATAATAAAATTTACTTTTAAAGTATCTTCTCAAGTCTTAACGATGGAAAAAATATTTTAACTAAATAAATTCAATCTTAACTAGAATCAAGGGATAATTAATGCTATCTCAAAAAGGGATAATTAATGCAATTAATGATATGCAATTAATAAGAGTTTATATGGTGAATGAGCGTGTAAAATATATCTTGGTGGTGATTCAAAATTGATTAAGTGGCATCATCTTAATGGGATCCTAAAAAACATCCTTTTTAGGATGATCCTAATAGAATTTAAACCTTTTTTTTTTACCCCATCCCTTATCTAAAGCAATTCGGATCCAACCCCGTCGCGCACCTGATTTTAGTGGATAAGTCTACCAACGGGACAACTACATACTTAAATTGAAATAAGTCGCTTAACACTATCCAACCCTTCATTGATGTTTCTACTCTTCTTTCAATAAAGAATAAAAAGTTGACTTTGTCATGTTCATGCATTTAATTATAATTCAAAATGAGAAAATGTTTGATAAGGTTTGCCTATAAAACCCCACTTTTACACCCTCCAATGATAGAATAACACCTCATAAATTTTGAGGTTTTCTTATAGAGTGCATCACATGGGATTATATTTAATAAAAACTTAATTTTACTCTCTTTCCTTCCACCGATTTGAGATTAATTCCAAATATTCTAAACCTTAAATTTATATTTATAAACCCTCTTAAAAATCGAATAGCACGCTCCCCTCTTGTTTGGATTCCAATAGTTTTGAATCTTTTGATTCTCCCTTTGTCATCTTCTCATCTTCCCAGGTAATTTAAAAATGATTTGTTCCTTTCTGTAATCAATTAAAGGATTAAAAGTTACTTTTAGAAAAGCAGTTAATTGCTCTAAGCATTTCAGAAATGTAAATTCATACAAAACATGAGAGTAGACGTTTTTGGAATGTAATTGATGAAAGAAGATGGTGAAAATCTATTGTCATTGCTCTTTCTTTTGTTACTTTACACACCATTTGAACTCAAATGAACAAATTAAAGGCCATTAACCTGTGGATTGAATTGGGATTTTTCCATTAGAGTTAACAATCCATTATTAAGTAGTAATTTCATTCTCGATGGCCAGGAATCATGAAATTCATTTGATTCAACTTCACTTCACTGCAAAATTTTCACTCCATAAGAAGAACAAAAATGGGTTTGTAGTAAAAAAAAAAAACAAAGCCTACTTAAAGTTGAAACATTAACAGTAGAAGAAAGCTGAAGAATAGAAACTGAAGATGAGTTCTATTTGACAGCAACAGCAGAAGAAAACAAGATCTCAGCAGTCCTATCATGTCCACCAGCACCAAGGAAACATTAACAACTAAATAATCCCATGTTTATATGGTGCATCATGGCTTTACCTAACAGTTGGAGAATGAAAAACAAAACATTAACAACTGAATAAAATTAATAGTTGTACTTTGCAACAATTGAGAGTTAGTACTTTGCAACAATTAAAGTTCAAAAGCTAGACAAACTTAAATGATATTCACCTTCTTCTAACAATTTTGTTGATTCATTGTACTTGTTCCAATTGGTGCCAAATTTGTTGAGCCATCCCTTCAAGTTAATCAATCAATAAGATAAAATGATTTAATTTTTATGTTATGCAAATTAAATTAAAAAGAGGAAACTAAAGTAAAAAAAGAACTTACAATGATGGTTTAAGTGAGGGACAAGTAGTTTTATTATGTCCTTCTGCCTTACACATGGTGCATTTCCTCTTAATTCCAGATGGTCTTGATTGATTTTCCTTAGGATTCTTTGCCCTCAAGGATTTAGGTCGCCCTCTTAAAGGATCTTGCAAAGTCATCACAATGTTTGATTCATCCAAGTTGGTAGCTTCAAAATTAGGAGTAGGGACACTAGCTTCCAGATTTTCTTCATTTTCATCACTAATTGCCAAAATTTCCTCATGTATCCTTTGAAGAGAATGAGAAAGATGTTCATACTTCCTTCTGGATTTTGAACCATTTTCAGCTACTTCTAAAAATTGCATCATTAAACTATTCCTCATTAAAGTGGAAGAAATTTGAGTATCTGCTTGTATAACATCAACACCAGCTATATCGAGTACTGTGTGGCGCTTTGCATCAATTGTCCATCTTTCTAGAATAAAGCACTTGGGTAAATGGCTCACTAGAGATTTCTTCACAAAAACAGCAAGGATGTGTCTGCATAAAATGCCCACAAATTCAAACTTATGACAAGTGCAAATGGTTTTGTTATCAGAAATATCAAAGTGACACTTCATGAATTGGTTTTTCATATGTATCTATGTCTATTCGCAACAAACAAACTAAAAATTGTGCTGGAGAAAAACGTGTAACGTGCCAAACTTATAAAATAGAAAAAAAAAAGTTTAACGAAGTAGTTAATTGATCTTTAAAAAAAATCAATTGATTAATTAAATCAAGTTAATGTACCTGGAAAGATGACGATTGGAGAACCCCAGTGATTTGGAATCTAAGTCGAGGACGATGACGATGGGGCTTGCTATTCGATTTTTAGGAGGGTTTAGAAATATAAATTTAGGGTTTAAAGTATTTGGGATTAATCTCAAATCGGTGGAAGGAAAGAGAGTAAAATTAAGTTTTTATTAAATATAATCCCATGTGATGCACTCTATAAGAAAACCTCAAAATTTATGAGGTTTCATCCTTCATTGGATGGTGTAAAAGTGGGGTTTTATAGGCAGACCTTATCAAACATTTTCTCATTTAAAATAACATAAAAGAATCTCTGATTTAAGTAGAATTAGGTTTTTTTGACATCAAAGTAAATTACAGTAAAACTTCTATAAATTAATAATGTTGGGACCATGAAAATTTATTAATTTAGAGAGTTATTAATTAATCGATAAATTAATAAAATATTAATTTAAAGAGTTTTTTATTCCATAATATAAATTTGATTATATAAATAAATATAACTAATATACATGAATATGTATTCATTGTTTTAAGTATTCAAACCATTGACTACAACTCTTCAGAATTTTTTGTTGCAGTTCGAGAAGACAACACCGGAACTTTTAAGTGCAATGGGAAGACTTAGTGTTTAAATCCAATCAGATTTAAATTTCATGAAAAAACAAACAACAATGGATTCATATTTTACTAAATTGTCTTAGATATATATATGTAAATTTTAGAGAATTATTAATTTATAATATTGATGGGACTATATAGATATATAAGGGTTTTTATAAAAATTATTATCTTATTAATTTATCGAAATTACTAATTTTTATAACTGACCCAAGTCGGAACCGAAGTAAAATATTATTTTAGAGAGATTATTAATTTATCGAGTATTAATTTATGAAAGTTTTACTGTAAACACAAATAAAAAGCTCATACAAAATGCCGAGCTCTCAGCGTATCCACGTTGGCATGCATCATCCACGCTAGAGTTTTCATTTCAAAAAAAAAAAGTTAGGTCGGTTTGTGAGTGAAAAAAAAATCTGCCATTTAGTTAGGTAGGTTTGTAAGTAAAATATATGCATGGAGAATATCAAGTTAGGCCTCACCAGCAGCCACCTGAAAACGAGCCAGTAAATTAGGTCAGTGTGCTGAGGAAATTAGGTAAGTGTTATATAACCAAATTTCATTTATTGCCATATTTAATGCAATTGTCATCCTTACCACTATATATAAGCCCACAACCTCCTCCCCCTTTTTCTCGACACACCTGATGTTTACATTTAAGTGTGTTGTCACTCCTCTTCTATTCCCTGTCTTCTTTGGTTTATCTTATTTCTACTGTTCTTGTTTTGGGATTGTTTATTTTGTGCAAGCCGTGGCAGGCACAGACAATTTGGGATTGGTTTCTGCACGCTCATCAGATCCAGCAATTCCATCTTAAGTTAGTCCTTTTAGTATTGGGTTTTTGTTATTAAATGTAATCAATTCCTTTTGTGGTGTTTCTATTAATTGATTACTGTAATCAATTCCTTTGACCCTTCAAGCCTTGAGTGGTGCTAAATCTTCCATGGGCTGCAAAGTTTGATACTTGGCTTAAAGAGCTTCTTTTTATGAACCCAGCAATGTCGCTCTGTTCATTCATTTCTATACAATCAAGCAGCTGATGAATCTGGAAATGGAATCTGGAGAAGTTAAACTCTCTCTATTGCACTGGTCTATTAGATCAACATAAGAGGGCAAACTTTCCGCTGCTACCAGATTAAGAACAATGATGATCTTTTATAAAGAAAAAATATATAGATTTCTAAAAGAAGTAAGGACAAGGATTTGAGTGTTTAGGGGGGTTCTATGTTTTTGTTTCTTTTGATCTGAATATGTGTTTGTGTTTCTTTTGGAAAATTGGAAATTGGGTTGATGACACAAATATATATTAGGTTAAAGAGAGCATTGTAGATCTGACACTCTGTTTCACTTGTACAGCGGAGGAGTTGTCTTTCAATAGCCTTCAACAAGAGGAGGGTAGGTCAGGTGATGCAAATTACAATCCCTTTCTCCCAAAAAAAAAAAGAAAAGGAGAAGGGTAGAGTAAGTCAATCTATTGATATAGGGGATTGCTAAATACCGGCTAGTTTTGCTAAATATCGCCCCATTTTTTACACTTTTGCCCTTTATCCTTTGCACTTTTTACACTTTTACACTAAGTCTCCCCACTAGGACGGTTCAGCCACGGCGAAGCCTCCCCACTGGGGCAGCTAGACCAATTTTTTTTTAAATAATAATTATTTTTTTAAAAAAAATAGCCGAACCGCCCCACCGGGGCGGCCTGCCGTGGCTAAGTCGCCCCACGCTATGGTTGAGCCTCCCAAGTGGGGCGGCTTCGCCACGGTAAGCCGCCCTCTTGGGACGGCATGGGTCATCAGTCCTAAATTTCGTCAAAAATTGCATTTTTCTGAAATCGTCATCAAAATACGGCACGTTATTGTTCATTTTTCTTAAATCGTCATCAAAATACAACACGTTAACATTATTTTACGTTCGTGATAGTTTCAAGATTAGAAAATTAAGCAAAGGGCAAAAGCGTAAAAAAACGTAAAAGATGGGACGGTGAATAGCAAAAATGGGACAGTGTTTAGCAATCCAGATTGATATAATGACCAGATCTGACGGTGATAATTATAGTTTTTAAGTTAAATATGTAATTTTGCCTCTAAGAGGTTACATCTAGAAAACGTCAAGAACAGTAAAAATCTATCCTAGATTTCTGGTCAGAAAAAAAGTTCCTAATTGAATATTTATTTAATGTCAATTTAAAATTAATTTGAGGTAAAACAAACTTGCACATAATTAAGAGAACTTTCTAATTTGAATGGGAAACCGTGATAATAATACTTTTTTGTTGAAAAATTAGTAAACTTCTTATCCTTTAATATATACTATATATATACACTGATTTAAAAATGGTTAATTGATTTTCTTTTTCTTTGGTAGGTTGATAGTAAATGAGAATCAAATGCAATTTCCGTTGACTCTTTATTGATATTTTAATTTAATTTTATTTAATGCAATTTCTAATAGTAAGATTGATTTAAAATTAAGTATTTATAATTTATTAAATTAATATAAATTTCGCTAAGTTAATTGATAGTACTAAATGAAAATTAAATGCAATTTCATTTACTCTTATTGGTATTTTTAAGGTTAAAATCTCAATTAGGGCCCTGAACTTTGTCAAAAGGATCAAATAAGTGCCCAAACTATGGGAAATGTCAAATAAGTGCCTAAACTTTTTAATTTGGGTCAATTCGATCCAAAAGGTTAGATTACAAGTCTGTTAAATGCAAATAATCGAAATAAAAACCCTAAATTATTAAATTCACATGTTTTAACCCTTAGTTTTTACATTTTTATTTCGATTATTTGCGTTTAACAGACTTGTAATCTAACGTTTTGGACTGAATTGACCCAAATCAAAAAGTTCAGGCACTGATTTGACATTTCCATAGTTTGGACACTTATTTGACCCTTTTGACAAAATTCAGGACCCTAATTGAGATTTTAGCCTATTTTTAATTTTATTTAATGCAATTTCTAATAAGATTTGATTTAACTATTTATAATTAATTAAATTAATAAATTTCCCTAGATAACTCAAAAAAAAAATCCCTAGAGATGTCCTAAAACTAAAAGTGTAGTTTTTTTGACATTAAAACTTAAAGTGTAGAATTAGTTACCTAGCTTTTTATCACCATAGGGCAAAGTAAGTTCTTTTATTTATCCAATGGTCAGAGTTTTGCAATCTAAGGGTTGTAATTATAATTAGTTAATATCTTTCATGAGATCCAATAACAAATAGAGATCAAGTAATTATAATGGTCAACGTGAATTATGTTTAATTTATGTTTGTATATAAAATAAAATTATTGTATTAATAAAATGTATTTTTTTATCCATTTTTATTTTGTTTGGTATCCGATCCGGTATCCAGGAAAGTCCTGACTAATTCGGATCCGATCCGCGTCGCGCACCTGGTCATGGTGTGTGAAATGTTTATTGTTAAATGTTTGTTCTTGGTGAAATGTTTATTGTTAAATGTTTGTTCTTTTACAACCACTTCACCTGTCGTGGCAATTGAACATCATTACCTAACGTTCCATATTATCAATTTAACGACTCAGTTAACAACAAAGACTAACCTCAACTTGTAAATAAAGTGACTAAATGAATTCTTCAAAGAAAAAAAAGTGACTAAATGGATCGCCTTTTCAGTAGAAGGACCACATTATCAATTTTTTGAAAAAATAATATTTAAAATGTTATTTAAACTTATAATTAAATTCTTTCCCGGGGCGAAGTCCGGGTTGGACCTAGTTTAGGTTTAAGGCTTTAAGTTCACAAGTTACATTTATAATTAATTAATATTAACTTCTACCGTGTTCATGCTTCTAGTGAGCTAGCATGCAAATGGCATGTTAATGGTCCTATTGTTCGGTAAATGTCATATGAGATACATTTAACAACTCACCTAAATTTTTTATTAGGATGACATATTAAAATTATTAAACTCTGAGTATTAAGATACGTGTAAAATATATAGATTATTGAGTTGGATATTGTTTGATGCAAATAATTAAGTGTTCTCACCTTTATTTCTTACTTGCAAAAGTGGGGAAACATTGCAATGCAAAGATTAAATTGAAATGAAAGGTTTCAATTGATCAAACTAGTATTACAACTGAGGATGGTAGAAACAAAGCAAGTTTGGAAGCAAATTACAGGGAAATTGAAAAGAAGTGAGATCAAACTATCACAAATTCTAAGTTAAGCCTACTTTTAATGATCTACCGCTAATCTAACAATTAAGATAGACGACCCTTTTTGGTTTTACTAAGGGTATCTTCAAACCTTTTAAGCCTGAGATTAATCTGTCCTTTTGGATCGGGAGCGTGTAAGCTTAAAGACCTCCTAAGAAATACGTTTCCTGTAATCGAACTTCTATTCTCATCCTTACCAGGGTTACCAGGGTGGAGGCCACTTACCACCTCAACTAACCACTTATTGGTATAAGATAGACGACTTTAGTACAATGATTTGCCAACCCTTTTTTACTCTTCATTTCTTCTATTTATACTTGAATGAAAAGCTCATGATCGAGTTCGAATTTCCCTCCAAAGGCTTCGGTTATAAGCCTTCTAAATTAAATTTAAACCTCCTTTAAATCATAGCAAGTTATTTTCCTCAAATTACTTGCATTAACTCCCCTCAATTAACATGTGTTTTTCACTAGTTGTCTGTAGGAGACTTAGGAGTAATTAACTTGCAATAACTATTTTCTTTATAGAAGTAATTAATTGGGCTTCATTGCTAAATTAATTTGTCTAACCCTCATCTTAATTAAAATGCTAGCCCATTATCACTCTAGGTCCACTTGTAATTAGACCTGAGTATGTTCGGCCCAAGAATAACTATACACCCAAAAAATTTTTTCTAGCCCAAATACTTAAATTTGCCCTATCAAATATTCAAAAAAGTATTCTTTATTTGATTTTCCTAACTTAAAAATATAAAACTTTCATTGTTAGACTCACCACCAAAATCTCCGTGCGTGACCCGGATCGAATCCGGATTAGTTAGTAAAGTCCTGGATACCGGATAGGAGACAAATTAAAAAAACATATATAAAACTTTCAACTCAAATAATTAATTCTCTGTCTCCTGGCAAAGAAAAAAATGCTCTGTAAAAATAAATAACAATTTAGTCCCTGTGGGGGTGGCTTAGTGGCAGGAAGTCGAGTGTAAGGTTTGCTGCAAGTGTGGTCATGGGCGAGTAAATGTAAGGTTTTTCTCACATAGACTCTTGTTTATTTCCACCTTGTGTTATGATCCACTCTTGACACGCCCCATTACTGCCCACAGGTGTATCCCTTGCCATGGAAGCACCAAGGGTTTAAGAGGGAGCCCCTGTATCGATAACGTCCACCAAAAGACTCTTTTTTTAGAGGAAAAAAAAAAACAATTTACGTAGCTATGTGCATAAGCAAATTCTTATACTTCTTCCGGTATATATATCATAATCAAAGCCCCATTACCCATATAAATGTGTATATATGCGAATTCCACAAAAAGATATTATATGAATTATATAAGGCATAAATATCGCTTTGTACTTTTAAGTTTGTACAGACTGTCACTTTTCATCTAATTTTTTTATTTTGACCAAAACGTATCCTAAAGTTTTATTTTTGTGTCATTTTGCACCCTCTGTCCGGTAAGACAAAACAGATCGGTTACGGCGTCCAACGTGGCATGCCACGTGGACAAAAATGACAAGTGACACGTATCCTTTTGTGCACATGGCATGTCATGTGTCACTTTTTGAAACATGTGGCATGCCACATGTCAGCTTTTGGTACACGTGGCGTGACATGTGTCACTTTTTGGTACACCTGACGTGACATGTGTCACTTTTTGGTATACGTGGCGTGTCACATGTCACTTATTGGTACACATGGCATGCCACATCGGACACTGTGATAAAGTCGTTTGTCCTACCGTGACGGAGGGTGCAAAGTGGCACAAAAATAAAACTTTAGGGTGCGTTTTGGTCAAAATAAAAAAAATTAGGTGCAAAGTGACAGCCCGTTCAAACTTAAGAATGCAAAATGACATTTATTCCAATTATAAAATTCGTCAATGTGACAGGAACATATGGGTAGTTCAAGCAAACCTATATGAATTAAAAATCTATTTCCAATTGTATTCTTTTTAGCAGAACTTTCCAATTATTAATTGAAACGCAATCAAGAAAAAAAAATCGAGAAGAATGTTGGTAAAAGTACAAAATTGGTCCCTTAAGTGGAGCGAACATAGTAAATTGGTCTCTCAAGTGAAAAAATATGCAATTTGGTCCCTGAAGTGGAGTTAACTGAACAATTTAGTCATTTCCATTAGAAGAGCCGTCAATTGTGCTGACGTGGCAGTGACACCGTCAACTGTGCTGACATGACTATTTCTTGCATTAATCAGTCCATTTCATAATGTTTTACTGAATAATAGTTAATTTATAAAACAAATACAAATTAAAAAAAAAAACTCACAACCTAATATATAATTTTTAAGAACAAAAGATGCGACTTCCAAAGAAATTCCGCTTCTTACCAGAAACAAAAGGATAGTAATTATCAAAGTTATAAAATCTTTTTGTAATTTAACCGATGAAAAAATAATTTGATTTGTTTGATTTACTATATATATATATATTTAAAATTTAAATGGGCTAATTTTTCATTAATCAAGGAGTTGGATTACAAATATGAGAGGGAATAACCCAACCAGACCCTTTGGTCACCCAATCTACACTCAAATTTGACAATATTATGGGCTAAAATATTTGTCCCCTTTTTAACAAAATTAAAATAGATAGTATCAAAATTAAAAAANAATA
>AWWV01009512.1:0-35900 GCA_001974805.1 Corchorus capsularis | reverse complement strand
AAAAAAAACCAAAAATTAGGGGCAAATGTGCAAATGGGTCCCTGAAGTGAACTTACTGAGCAATTGAGTCCCTGAAGTTGAGTTAATTGAGCAATTAGGTCCCTCACCAAATTTTTTTTTTAAAAAAATTATATATATTTAAAAAAATTATTTTTTAATCAAAAAATATGACGTGGCAGATGACACGTCAGCACAGTTGACGGCGTCACTGCCACATCAGCGCAATTAACGGCTCCTTTAACGGCTTCTAATGGAAAGGACCCAATTGCTCAGTTAACTCCACTTCAGGGACTAAATTACATATTTTTTCACTTGAGAGACTAATTTACTATGTTCGCTCCACTTGAGGGACCAATTTTGTACTTTTACCGAAGAATATTCCATTTGTTTGATACATTGATTTTCATCATTTGACGAAAAAGGATAAGTAAAATAACAAATTATATAGTACTGTATAATATTCTGGCCAAAGGGCGTCATCAAATACCCCAATGATGCAAATATATATTACTTTGAATTATCCAATTTTTTCCTTAAAAAAGTTCTCAATATGTTGATGGCATATATATTACTCCCTCGCATTCAAAATAAGTGAAACATTTCAACTTTTGCAGTCTTTTAAAATAAGTGAAACAATTACAAAACCAATGCAATTTTACTCTTTTTTCCATATATACCCCTAAATATTAATTAAAGTGGTTGAACTTTTAAGTGGTTTTTGAAAGTTGGAAGGAAGAGAAGATTTATTAATTAATTGTTTATAAAAAGTTTTAGAAGGGTAATTATGCCATTTTAAGTGAATTTTTACTAAATTTAAAACTAACTAATCATTGCCTTGGTCTGTGTAATATTCCTAGTGTTTCACTTATTTTGAATGGGAGGGAGTATATAATACATCGTCAGTGGAGTTTAACAGATTATACAAGCTGGTTTTGAAGGGTGACATGTGTCCTCTAGGGACTTGATTAAAATATTTAAAACTTAATTCATTCAAAAAATGGACATGTGTCAACTCTATAACTCGTTTTATGGAGTCCAAAATTTACACTACCAGTGTATCAAATAATTACTTAGCTTTCAATTAGAAACTTTAAGAAAACTTTGAATTATAATAATTTGACTCTATCAAAATTAATCAACCGTCCAATCTTTGGGAAGGCAAGGAACATGCCATTTTGCCATTTCTAGCTTCGATATCCCTTCTCTCGGCGTGAGGTTTTGTCAAAGTGATAGTTAAATAATTTTCTTCCTCTTGCAGCTTAATATAGTTATATTTATTCCCCAAGTGACATTCCTAAAAATTTCAAACAGTTGACTTTATAGGAAAAGCTTAAGAACTCCATAGTACGTACATTAGTAATTTAGTACTAGTATTTTTTTTTTTTGGTACCGTAGTACTAGTATATATCAACTTATTTTTGTGTTTGGTTAGAGTGAAGGGTCACATACCAACCTTCCTAGATAAGGAAAAAAAAAACAAAGTAGGCGATACAAAATATAAATTTTATTTGCAATTAGATTTTTAGTTTTCCTCAAAAACAAAAAGGATTGTCATCGGGCATTTGACCTAGTAGTAGAATACTGGACTCTTAGTTCTAGCCTACCTAGACCATGGGGTGATAGGTTCAACTCTCACGGAATGCGAGTTTATTTGTAATTTGTTTATTTATGTATTTGGTAGGTAGGTAGTTTATTTATTGGCATAGAGATTTATTTGAATTGTAATGAGATTTCATTGGGTTTATTTGTTGGCTCATAGATTAGCGTTTCAGTAATGTGCTAATCATCTAGTGGTGTACGGGTCTTCCTGTGCGTTTGTAATCCCAAATCAAGAAATGAAAATGATTTTTTCCTCAAAAACAAAAAGGATTTTTAGTTTAGTTTTGAGTCTTTTTTTTTTATATGGAAAATGAAAATCCTCTTGTGGAGTGCTGTGGAACTTGCCATATTTAGGGACCAAGAAAATTTAAAACTTAATTTGTACTACAATACTATGTAAAAAAGCAGTAGTACAATTTCTGTGTACTATATAATACTTCAATTAAGAACCCTAATCTTCGTCTAATAGTATAAACTAGTAGTTATCCTTAATCCTCGTCGTTTCCCTAAATTCAGACTCAATCGTGCGTTTCCGTGTCTTAATTTCCCATTTTACATATATAAAACCCATCAAATTAATTAAACAAAAATCTTTACAGTTACATTTTCGTCATAACAACAATGAATCATGATCATGGCATGGCACCGCCGCCACCATCAACCAACGGAACCGCCGGGATGCACCACCACATGTCGACGGCGATGATGCATATGACCTTTTTCTGGGGCAAGAACGCCGAGATCCTCTTCTCAGGCTGGCCTGGCACTCGGTCCGGCATGTATGCATTGGCCTTGATATTCATCTTCGTCCTCGCTTTCCTCGTTGAATGGCTCTCTCATTCTCGGCTGATTAAGCCAGGGTCGAGAGATGTTCCGGCCGGTCTTTTCCAAACGTTATTGCATTGCATCAGGGTTGGTCTTGCTTACCTTGTTATGTTGGGTGTCATGTCTTTTAATGGTGGGGTGTTCCTTGCGGCGGTTGCTGGCCATACCTTGGGCTTTTTCTTGTTTGGTAGTAGGGTTTTTAAGAAAAATACAGAATCCTTGTCTTACGAGAAACACTCTGATCTTCCTCCTATGAGTTGCTGATAATATTGGTCGATCGTTTCTATATATATATATATATAATGTTTTTGGCTGATCAATGTTTTTGTTTTAACTTCCAATTTCAAAAAATATATACACTCTTTTAGTTTTATCTTTCACCCTGTTGTTATATCAGTCAATTAAAAGTGCGTTTTGCATCTTTTCTTGTACTAGTCATTACTTCCACGTGCAACACCAATGTGTTTAAATTAAATGAAAATTAAAATTTTAAGCAACCTACTAATTTCTAAAAAATTCTATTAGAGTTGGCAAAATTTGACCCGAGTGCCAGTACTTAAAACCAAACTATTGATCCGACCTTATTTAACCAAAAAATCCGCTCAATCCTGGAACCGAAATGACCCAAATCCTCAATGATCCGAACCTGAAACGACCTAGACCCAAAATTACCCCGAACCCGATCAACCCCGAGAGATTAACCCGAATTGAAATTAATTATATTTAAATGATCCGAATCCAAAAAGAACCGAACCCGAAAATCCAAACTCAAACCTGAAATCATCTGAACCATATGAACCGACACTTAAAATGACTCAAACCAGAATTGATCCAAAGCCAAATGACCCGGTATTTGAGCGATCCGAATCCAATTCAACCCTTTTAAATTTAAACCTACAGTACAGGTCACATTTATCTAGTAAAAAATTAATTATAAATCAAATAAAATAATTACACTTTAAGGAAATAATAAATTTTAATCATAATACATTAAACTATCAAATAGAACATGTCAATCACAATAACCTTTTAAATTAAAATGGTAAAAATAAAATAATTATAAAATATTGAATTTAGTTAAATTAAAATAGAGTTTTGGTAGAATAAAACTGTATATTAAAAATTTTATTAAATCCAATTTTTATTGAAAAATAGTAAAATGGTAAAAATAAAGAAATTAGATTTAATAATTAAATAAAAATAGAGTTTTTAGTTGAATAAAACTACAATACTTTAAGGGTATTTAAGAGATATATTCAAAAAAGTAAGGGTAGAATGGTCGATTCAAAAGTTTCTCAAAACTCGTACTTTTATATATAGCGCATAGATAATAAAGAAAATTCCCCAAAATTTGCCATCAATTGAGAACAGAATTATCAAGAAAATTGCATTAATTAATTATAAGATGGTTTTCGCTCTTGTGATATTTTGGAAAGGTTAACTTTTCACATGATCATGATGGGGATTGGATTCTGCATTTTTTCACCTTATCTCTAATTTCCCTCGAGTAAAGGAATTAGTAATATTATGGTTTATTATTGGAGCATAAGTAGTCATATTCTTTAGCTTTTTTATCTTGTTGATTTGGCAATGCCCTTTAATTTACTAATTCATCACATGATCGGAATCCAAAAACCCAAGGGGATTAGATACTTGAAAAACACTTTTCAAAAGGATATGATCCTCATTTATTCATTTCCCTATTTTCTTCTTAAAGAGAGTCATTTTCCAGCTCCTGTATTCCAGGATTTTTCCAGCAAAAGCCAGGGGATTTTGCCTGTTTGAATAGCGGCCATGCGAGTAGTAGCAATCATATACTTGTAGCCATTGAGATTTGAGAGGGTTTAATCTTCAACGCCAGTGCTTATTTTTCCTTAGGATGTTTTAAAATTAAACATGGTACATATTCGCTATAAATGCCTTAGTTCAATGCCAACAACCTACTTTAACTAAAAAGCTTAATAATTTCATTATGGTCATTATTATTGGCCATTGGGGGATCACTCTCTATAGCATGTTTCATCAATTCAAACGGATTTCATCAATTTCTTCTGATCATCATCAGCTTTAGATCGATTCATTCCAACCACCAATCTGTCGAGAATTTAAGGTTTTTCCAACGGTTCAACAACTTTGCAGAAATATTAAGGTTAATTAAGAGGCTCGTGTCGTGCAACTTTAACTTGGCCAAAATGGCCTACAATTCTGGATGGGTCAGGGAAGGTGTGAATCCACCCCAGATACTTTTTTGGGCTTATTGATGTACATGCTTTTCCGTAAACATTTATAATGAGCCCGCCCTTAACCCACAGTCTTTTTTTTCTTTTTGTTGGATAATTATAACCCACATGCCAGTGGCCACAGTCTTCCCTCTTCGCATTTAAAAAAAAAAAATAGACAACCAGTAGCTAGTGTTAATTACTCCTATCCATGGTATTAAATATAGGTATCGACGGATATATCGAACGGATATGTCGAACGGATATATCGACGGATATGTCGAACGGATATATCGACGGATATATCGAACGGATATATCGAGGTATCGATGAAATTCAAATATAAGTGGTCCAAAATACACTAAAACGACGGATATTTATAGTAAACGTTTGAATTTTGCTTTGAAATTTTGACCAATTCTTATTTACATATTTCCACATGTTTTAGAATCAAGATATGATAAATAGAGTATATGTAGACATTTTTTTATTTTATTTTTATTTTTTGTACTGCGAAAAGTGTATGTAATATGTATAAATCAACTATACTAATTTAAACACACATTTATTTTATCTCCAAAATGATGGTTACCAAATTAACCACTTCATTAAATGTAAAAAATTATATGATTTCTTTTCTGAAGCAAGAAAGTAATATATCATATTTATAAATGCATTATTTTACATTATTTTAGTTACAAAAACACAATCCAAAGCACAAATACAACCTCAGTACCACAATAAATTTCTTGGAGGCTCAAAATCACTACTACCGTAGTTACCACTGCTATGACATGGATGTATCATCTCCCCCGGGGCAGTAATCCAGTTAAAATATTCAAGTCATGACATATAAGGTTTATAAACCGCCATATAATTGTGCACATATTCCAAATATGCCTCTCAACTAATTCTTGTTAACCATCCAATAAGTGTTTGGCCTTCTAGCGAAAGACGAAAATGGTAATTCATACATGTCAAGAATCTTCCTATTATTGAGATGACCAAAACCCAGACTTAATTGAAACAGATATTTAACTACAATGTGACTTTTACTTTCAATAAAGCTTTGGGCAAAAATAAAAAATGACATAGAAGTGTTGTGTCAAATACCAACAGTTAAACGAAAAATTATCGAGAAACCCGGGTCTATCTCAAACCAAATCACTTAAACGAAACAATTATTTGTATTACTATTACCACAATTTTGTATAAATGACTTCAATTGCTAATATTTTTGAAAAATTCCTTTCCTTCATCGAAATGTCGCTTATATTTTTAATCCTAAATGTAAAAACGAAAAAAAAATATTTAATTTAATATGGATATTTACGGATATATCGAGATTTATCGAGATATCGATAAATATCGACGGATACACGGATATATCGACGGATATTCCGTGACATTGAAATTTTTATGGATATTTATATCGAGGGGTACAGATATCGGATATATCGACGGATATATCGAGGTATCGACGGATATTTAATTCCATGCTCCTATCTCATATTGAAAACAATGTTAGGCTTTTTTTTTTAAGGGGAGATTAGGTTTAATTAGTGGTATGTTAATTCCAGAGCCAACGTAATTTTTTTTTTTTGACCGTCAACGTGATGTTTAATTCAAATGATTTGACATTTACTCTACTTTAGTAAGGTCTCAATTTTATAATTAATTTTTCAGTATAATTACAAGTTAATATTGTTTGAACTTGGTCGTCTTCACTTTTTTTTTTTTGCATCACTGTTGGGCTCTACCCGGATATGGGACACCAAAATACAATTTCTCCATGTCAATATTCAAAAATCATATTTATATGATAATAATTTAGTGAAATTCTACCAAAAAAATTGGATTAGTGAAATCTACTTTTACAAAATTATTATACCGAATAAATTAGAACTTTACAACATAGAGACAAATTCCCAAAGTAAATACTACTACTATTTAGCACACAAGTGACTATTCATATATATGGCTTTTAAGTTATCGTCGTGTTCACATTGACTTGCTTTATCCTTAGACCTTAATCCAAAATATTCTAAGCTAGAGGACGACAAATTGAGGACTCCCCATTGGTCTTTGGACGTAAATCTTAAGGAGTAACTAAAAATAGTGGAGCTTATAGGCACAAAAATTAATCACCGAAGACATGGTGGCAGCAGCACCCACTTGCAGTATTTGCTTGGTATCTAAGAATTTTTGATGAAAACATAGCTCATCTGTTAACCAAAAAAAAGAAAATATAGCTCATCTGCACATGGGAATGGATTACCAGTGGCATCACCTCTCTCAATTTTTTTCCAGCTGTGTTTGCAACCAAGGCCAAGGGTCATATTGGCCTGTTTATTGGCCCCATTCCCATTCCCAATCCCCAATCCTTAATTAGAGACTGTTGTTAAGTGGTCCCTTAATGACTACTAGTACTATTATTGCCTTGTTCAAACTGCTAATTGATCAGTCAATTTAGACTCAGACAGCTTAACCCTACCCAGCTCTGATCTATGATCTATCCCCAACATGCCTCTGAAACCGCCAGATTTTACGGACGCCTTCTTTTTCTTCTCAGAGATTTGCCTTTTTTATCCCTCCACCATTAATAATTGCTTTAACTAATCTAGACCTTTAAATGTGAATTAAGTCAGGATTAGGCACAGTTTAGTTTGTACAGAGTTGCTCTGTAGTGTACAGCTGATAACAAATTAGTAATAATCAAAACCCATTTGCCAAACTTGCCTTGAATATTTGAAGCATAATCATCCACAAAATTAGCCCTACAAGTTGCAGGCCTTGAATCCCTTTTCAATTGCTTCCATCATTGCACAACAACTTAAACAAGTTAACCCATATTTTTATCAATCATCAGAATGAAGAATGAAGCAATCTTTTTTTATATTTCCTAGTTACAGATTTTATTTAAATTGACATGATCAGCCATAAAAACAAGAGCAAGCATCTTTGGAAAAAAAAAAAGAAAGTGATCAATATACCAACATGGTTACTAGATCCAGCTATGCAAGAGGAAATAATATGAACTGAATCATTTCACTTGATCTAGGAAAGGAATGGAAATTAAGTATCTGATATCTATTCTGACCCCACAAAAACCAGAAGAATCAAACACATGGAAAGAGTGACGAAAAAACCAGTTCCTCACTTTCCCAACTTCTCCCATACGGAGAGTTAGTCTCAAGGGCGTAGACTAAACGAAAGAACACAGCGAAATGACAAAAGGGTTCACATATCAGAAAAATCACCCTGCCTTACCAGGGAAAGCACTAGAACAATCATTATCATCCAAAAGAAACTTCTCTCCAGCTGATGAAACTCATTTTCAATAATGGACCCAAATGGGATTAGTTTTCTGGTCGTATTTGTCTTTGAATTAAGGTTGCAACAAGTGGACCAAAGTGAAGTGGGTTTTCCTCGTTTCCTAGAATTTGAGTGGAAGGCACGAATTTGGTTCCTAAGCTCTGCTGTGGCCTGTCATGATTGTTCCACTTTTTAAATCTGTAATGAATGACTTTCACGTAGGATTACCAATCAATTTATCTTAATTACTCAAAAACATATTGATTTCAAAGCTGCAATGAAAGCAAAGTAAAGACGGAAAACAGAACAAAACCAAAGTTAAATTCATGATTTATGATTGCTGATAGCTGATTTTATTACAAGGATTTTTAACAAAAACACATCCTTAAGAAGCTTACAAGGAATTACATATAAGCCAGCCAGCCAGCCCCAGAGGAAGTTACAATTACAAAGACTGTATCCAATCTTTTTTCATTACAACAGTTATTTATATTGCTCATCAATTCTAACTTTTAACAACAAACCTTAATAGTAGTATTAGTTTTGTCCTATTTTCTGTAAGATTCCGTATGATATACTATTGACCATTGTCTGTCTTTTCTTCCTCTTTATTCTGCAACTTTTTGAACTTGTTTTTGTTCCCATTCATTTAAGCTTAAACTGAAGAACAAAACAACCCCATGTGAGATTGAGATTTGAGAAGGTTCCTCATTTTTAATTAATAGGTCCATTCTTGAGGTAGACCTATTTCTTGATGATGATTCATTGCCGGCACCGCCCGGTTTTGGCGCTTTTGCTGTGATAACATGTTGTTAATGTTATTCTTCCTCCCACTTCCACAAGCATCTGCCACCATTAATTGGGAATCACAAAAAGGGTTTTTTTGTTAAATTGACATATAGCCGAAATAATTGAGGACAAAAATGCTAAAAAAAAAAAAGTAAGAAAAATCTCATGTTAATTGTTAACTACCGTGTTCAAGAGGAAAACCACTACTACTAAATCTTGATGGAACACCTGTTTTCTCAAAGTGGAGCTTTAGAGCCTGAACTACTCTTGCAGGAATCAGAACCGTGGCACAACCTGATCAAAACAGAATCTTGGTTAAACTATAATTTGAAATATCTGGGAAAAAAAGGCATATCTATCTGAGTATTACATTTTTGACTAATCTACCTAATGAAATTATTAATGGTATGGTAAACTAAAGTATTATTGATATTAAATTATACCAAATTAGTTTCTTTAATTGGGATTAAATCTTCTCAAACTTGTTTTGAAAGCAACATGCAAGTACGATTAAATTAAGTGGGGGACCATGAACTAGGGGAAGAAGATTCCATTTCAAACTTATCAAATCTTGGACACTAGCAAACCGATAAATATTTAGTTGATGAAAAGGAATCTAGGAACGTGGGAATATAATGCAATTTTTACCAGAATCCATAGTCAAAACTTGGAAAGGAAAACCCAACTTTTAAATAAAAATGCAAACCTAATCTGTATTTGGGATTACTGATAGTCTACTAAACCACTAACCACCCCAACAAATTTAACCAAACTTTTGCCTAAATCCTAAAGCGACCCTTCAAATTTGTACAGAAAAGAAAAAACCCTTTCAATTAATCTGATATATAAAACTATAAATTATAAGAACTGAATTTTGAAAAAAGTAAGCAAAAAGAAGAAAAAATAACAAGAAAAAAAAAGGGAACATCTATAAACCTTGTTTCTTGCGTGTCTCACAAGGAGTCCCTACTCCACGAGGCAAGAACACACCGGTCCCACATGAACTGGTTCTTGAACCGGATGAATTAAGGAAAACCGCTCTCATATCAGACCCGGTTTGTTGGTTGCTCTGTTGCTGTTGCTGTTGTTGCTGCTGCTGCTGCTGAAGAGTATACCAGGGATTATTAGAATCAGGGGCAACTTTTTGGCCATTGTCAAAACTTCCAAATACTCTTCCTTTGCTTTGAAAATGCTTAATCTTTGGCTTTTGATCCATTTGATTCATAGCTTGATCTTGTTTAAGCCTCTGAAGCTGTAAATTATCAGAAGCAAAATTACTGCAATTTTCCCTTGAGAATTAATTCTTTTTTTTTTTTTGATAATCATATATGCTTACCTGGATAGCTCTAATTTGAACATCAATAAGGGCTTGCTTTGTTTGAATTTCAGCATTCTGAATTCCCCTTGATGCAGCATGGTTATATCTGACCGATTCTGCATTTGTTTTCATCTTTTCGAAATTCCCAGTCATGATTGTCAATGTAGGAGATGGCTCCCGAGATGGTCCAACAGGACTATTAAGGTTCGAGCCAAGCTGTGACCACAGCGTTGATTCTGGTGAACCAGACAAACCGCAACTCCAAGGCTAAACAAAACAGAAGAAAAACAAAAAAGATCAGTTTTTTAAATAAAACCCAGAAGCCAAAACAGAATCTCTGTTTACATGATCAAGAAAGAAAAAAAAAAAAAGAAATACCTTTTCATGTTTATCTTCATCTTGAAGCATGTATTGAGCCATCTGGCGAGTCAACTCACCAATGTAATCGTCTTCTTCCTCTTCACTGCTCTCTGTCGATGAGCTTGAACTCACCTCAGACCCAATAGGCGAACTCAAATCGGAGCCAGAGTCAGATGAACCAAATAACAAGCAAGACGCGTTTTGCTTGATGGGTTTGTTGCTGCAGTTATCGTTGTTGTCTTGAGGAGTGAAAAACTGAGAAGGAAGCAATAACTCACAGTTGTGTAGGTCAACAGCCATCATAAATTGAAAGCTTTTTTCTTTTCTCACAGTGAAGTGGAACAGAAATCAGGTGAGGGGGTTAATGATTTGCTATTATGGAAGTTGCTGCTTCGACAAGATACAACTATTACCTGGTCTGGAACCCAAAAGAAGAGAATTTGAAAGAAGAAAAGAGAGATGGAAAGAATCCTGATGTTGTAAGGAATTAAAGTATCAAGTATGGATTGGAACAGAGTTTATTTATTTTTCCAGACAGAGACAGATTAAAAAAAGAGCAAAAAAAAATCAGACATATTGAGGAGAGAGCATGGTTATTACCAGGTCTTAAAAGACTTGTTTGGGTGTTATAGTGGGCTGTTAGTAGGTTGGATAGTACAATTGTCCAGCTATGCAAAACTCAACTGCCATTTGTTAGGGAGTTGCACTCTGCAGTGTAAAAAATTAAGAGGCTAGTTTTTAGTCATGGATCAAGGCTTATAGGCTCTGTTTTAATGGGGGGTTTTATGCAAATTTAATTGAATTGGTGAATAGCTATAAATTGGGATTTTAAGGGTTGGGGAAGGGAAAGGAAGGAAATGGGAATTTATGGGATTTGATTATTGTTTTCAACAGACAAAAGAAAGGTTAATGTAGTTGACTGATGATTTACTTTTCTTCTGTCTTGACATTTTAGACTATACTACTACTTATGATGAGAAACAGAGCCATTTATTCCTTGGTTGTCTCTATACTCTATTAACAAAGGCAAATTATGAAATCCTTTTTTTTTTGGTTAAAAATTTAGTCATTAAAAAAAGACTTGATCATTTGTGCTAAATAGACTTTGTTTTTCTAGAAAAGGTGGCTGATTTGTTCAATTTTTTTTTTTTTTCGGGGGGGGGGGGGTAGATATTTGAGCATTAATTTGTTCTTTTTGCAGTTATTATTATCATCACAAGGTTTAGCCTATAGTGGTCAACAAAATTAGCTGTTAAATGGATTAGGTGGGAAGGAAAGGAATGAATGAATGAATGAATGGAGAGCTTTAGTTCTTAGATTTTGGTTGGATAGGTTTGGTACAAAAATTTGGAGTTAGCTGAAATGGTGATTGAAAAATGATTGGGAAAGAAAAAGAAATTTTTAGTTATAATTTTTGAAAACCAATTTTAGCTTCCATCTCTTCTGCTTGATATAGATGTGCTATCATCAAGGACCTCCCATCCCATTTCTTTCCCATAAATTCTTCTCAAAAACACAAACCACTTTTCAGTTTTCATTCAACAAGTAATTGTCATTTTTAGTTCTTGGCCTAAACCATGTCCACTTCATAATTTAATTAACTCTGCATAAAAAAAATAAAATAGAGTAATATAAGGAAAAATAAGTTAGCAGGGCCTGTTCTTATTCAGCCCAATAGTCTTTCATTTGGGCTGTTTTTATGAGTTGGAGCTTTGGTTGAAGGGTTTGCCCTAGATCATAGACTTAATTAAGACCAACTACTTTAAGTTTCTTGGGCCAAAATCTAAGACCCAATTACTCTCACAATAATCTTAATCTTTTTTTTTTAATAAAAAAAAGGAGCTTGGTATTAAAAAAAAAAAAAGGAGCTGAGGACATTGTTGTTCAGAAGAAATACATTTGCAATAGTTTTTGAATTGGCTGAGTGTTAGTTGATGCCTTTAATTAGGCAGTGCACGCCTGCACGGTTGATGACTACTTAAAAGTCTTAATTAAAGGATTAAATTCCCTTAAAACAATGTTTAATGTTTAGACTTTATTTACTAAAAAAAAATTAGACTTTAGAGTTTAGACCTTTGCTGATTTAATTTTTCTTTTTTAATTTGGGCATGATTTGTGCAAGTATAACGAGTTGACTCAATCAAATGCATAAGAAAAGAAGAAAGATTTGAGGTGAGGACTGAGGAGGATTAGTGGAGTGTAGAGAGAGGAGAGGACTGGTGGTGGGTGGGTGGGAAACTAGCTTTGCTCAAACAGATGGTCTTATCTTAAAGTGCCACCCTCATTTCTATTGTGGGAACCACTGCATATAACTTTTCATCATTGAGACTGGGAATTCATATATATCCAAAACATAGTTATAGCAATTTTTTGTTGCTTTTCTTTAATTATGAAGAACAATAATAATTGCTTGAAATAAATAATACTAAGAGTTTAGAATTTCTTGCGGGAGGTTCCAGATTCAAAACCTAGGACGAACAAGATGGGATTATGGGAAAGGAGAGGTGTAATCCATTTCAATATCATGGTTTTTTTTTTTAAATAATATCATGTTCATAAGTAGCAAAAAAATACTCCTCTAGAAGAAGAGTTTCACATGTTTTGATATTATTATTATTATTATTATTATATTCTTTTCTTCTTAATTACGATAATGAAATGAGAATTATAAGATTTTTATTGATTATCTGATTCTTTGCTGTAGAAGTTTAAGATAAGAGAATTTTCCCTGTATATATTAATATTAAAACTATTCAAATGAGAATAATTGAATAGTTAAGTACACAATATCTGATAATATCGTGGCACACAGCATCGTAAGGCAATCCAACGACATTATTGACAATTTGCCTTGGCCTTAACAAAAGCAATAAAAATTAAAAGAAAAAACATTCCCTAAAAAAAATCAAGAAAAGAAACAGTGTAAAAAGTGAAAAATTATAAAAGAGCCCAACAGAAGCATCTCGTAGCTTCCCCTAAGCCCTTTGCTTAGAGCTTAAGACTTAATTTGTTCTTATTCCTCTCTAATCAGATTTCATCATTCTTACTGAGTTTCAGTTTGAAAGGAGGAAAAAAAAAGGATGACAAAAGATAGGAAAATTGGTGTAGCAGTAGACTTCTCCAAGGGAAGCAAATTAGCTCTGAAATGGGCAATTGATAATCTGCTAGACAAAGATGATACGCTCTTTCTCATCCATGTCAAACCCAAACTTAGTGATGAGTCTCGCAACCTTCTTTGGTATGCCACTGGTTCACGTAAGTCTTTCTCAAGTCTTAAAGTTGTTCAGTTTCAGTTTTTGTGATCAATTGTAGTATTTGACTGTGTTTGATGTTTGAAAATTATTGTAGCTTTGATTCCTTTGGTGGAGTTTCGTGAGAAGGAAGTGATGAAGCAATACGAGGTTGATCCTGATTCTGAGGTTTTGGACATGATTGATACTGCTTCCAGCCAAAAAGAGGTTTGTTTTTTTCCCCTGGCAGTTTCTATTCTATGCCTTAATTAGTTTTCTAATTCACTTCTTAGATTTTTAATCTGATATTTTGGTTCCAAATTCATAACAGGCGACTATTGTGGCAAAGATCTACTGGGGCGATCCCAGGGACAAACTTTGTGAAGCTATTGCAGATTTGAAGCTTGACTGTATGGTCATGGGAAGCAGAGGCCTTGGCACCATCAAAAGGTAAATTAAGAACCATATGATCTTCCTGGAAATCAAGTTATTTGGTCAAATTGAGTTGTTTCTTATTCATGATGTTACATTGATTCTGATATATTCTGATTTTGATCGAAATAAGGGTATTGATTGGAAGTGTGAGCAACCATTTGATGGTAAATGCAACTTGCCCTGTAACAATCGTCAAGGATCCCAGTCATGGACATTGAAATCAAAAGGTCTGATTTGAAGTTTTCTGCTATAAGTATTGTTATCTTTGAAAATAATAATCTGTAATCTGCAAAAGTATATTGTATTGTATATATCTTGAGATTTTCATATTGTCTGCTGAGTTCCTGAGAGTGCTTAGATTTGTTCCAATGTTGTTTCCATGATTAAACCTTATATATGTACATCGTTTCAAGGTTGCATCAAATAAAAAAAAGAGTGCTTAGAAATTCCATTTATTGAATGAATGAAAACTTCTTTCTGGCAAATCAAACAACAGAGACATTTTGGTAAGCACGACGCGGGTCGAATCCGGATTAGTCAGAGCAAAGCTCTGGGTAAAAAAAACAAGAGAGACATCCTAGTCTTTATTGTGAAGCAGCTTTTGCGGCTTCATAGCGAGCTTTAACATAGCTGACATGTTTCTCTTTTGGAGGCCTGCATTCATTGACTACATCAATGGTTTCCAACATTTTAATCCATTTGCATAAAACTGGAAATCTCTCCTCAGTGACCAATTTTAGTCCCACTACTTGTTGAACTACTTCAAACCAGAATGCTATAACAAGAGCAGCAATATCCAAGTATCCAATACTTTCACCTCCAAAGAAGGCTTTCCCTTTGAGCTCATTCTCAAGCATTTTCAGCTGCTCACAACATTCTTCCACCGCTTGCCCAAAATTGTGCCATGGCTCTTCCATAAGGATCTTGAGGCAAAAGAGGGTTATTTTTCCAGGTCTCATCTATGTACTCGAGAATGATGAGTGACTCCATGATTGGTTTCCCATTGTGAACAAGAACAGGGATTTTCTGATGGATAGGATTGAGTTGTAGAAGCAAGTTGCTCTTGTTGGAAAGGTCTTCTTCAAAGTATTCGAAAGAAATCCCTTTCAGCTTAAGGGCTAGTTCAACTCTTCGATTGTAAGAACTTGCCCACATGCCCAACAACTTGACTTCTTCACCCATTGCAATGGAGAAATTAATTAGGACCAAATTGTATGTTACTTTGTCTACTTTCCTATGAACTTGTTGCATTTAACAAAAAGGATTTCGTGGTCTACAAGGCTTTGGAATTTGTAATTTATATTTATTTAGTGGGTTGTTGGCACTCGGCAAGCCCTTTTCTAATTAATCATCTAGGGAAAAAAAAAAGGGCAAAGACAAATTATTTTAAGGAAGATTATCTCATCTTGTCAATGGAGTATGAGATTAACTCCTCATTTTAATAACTCTTATTTTAATGCGTTTTTTTTCCCTACAAGTTGTGGTGGTATATATGGAAGGGCAACATCATTTCTCTATTTCTTTATTTAGAAAATTAAGAGATTTTATAAATCCAAAAAAAGAAAAGAGTTGATAGAACTTAAGTTAGGTTCTAATAACTAATGTATTGGGGGTTTTTTTTTTGAACAAAATGTATTGGGTTATTTATGAATTACAAGTTGACAATTTGCAATTTGTCATAATATTCTTTTTTGTTCTATGATGAATTGATGATGTCCTAACATGATTTTAACCTGCAAATAGTAATAGTTTATGGCTGCAATATGGATACATCCGTGCTTGATGACGCCTTAGCATGAATCATTAAGCTTTCTTTGTAATGCTTTATCCTGAATATAGATAATATTAAATAAAATAAAATAATTAAATTCAGATTGATTAAAGAAAAGAGAACTTTATGATATCATCAACACTACTATATCTATATTTTTCCTCAAGAAATTATGAAAGGATGCAAGTTTAATTTAAAACAGAGTGTTTACCCTTTGGGCCTGAGATGATATGTTTTCTCTGTTGATGGGCCGAAACATTGGGTTTGAACAGGCTCCATAGCTCACTCGTTTTCAAGCACTCATAATTTTGGGTACACTATCTTATTTTGTAATCCCCCTAATTACTTTCAATTAATGGGCATTATTAAACCCATAATAATCAGATGGCCCTAAACGACTTGAACTAAATTCACTCAACGATCATCAATCAATGAAATAAATTATGAGTTTGCACCCAAGTTGTTAGCTCAATTGGTAGGTGCACCGTGCCTGGATTACAAGGTCCTGAGTTCAAGTTTTATGGAATGTGAGTTTTTTTTTTTTTTTTTTTTTTTTTTGCATCAGAATGTGAGTTTAATTTGTAATTTGTTTATTTATGTATTTGGTAGGTAGTAAATGGTTTATTTATGGTAGTTTTTTTGTTTGAGTTGATTTCTCATTTAGATGTTTGGACATATAAAGATTTATATAGATTGTAATGAGATTTCATATGTACTCACTCAAAAAAAAAAAAGAGTTTTAACTTAATTTATCGGATTTTAGCTATAGAGCCTTAGCTATTGTCGTTGATACCAGATGTTAAATCTTCATTAATCCTAAACAAGAACAAGAACTAAAAACCACCGAATAAATAAAAATTTCATAATGTATAAGTTGATATCGATGTAGAACCACTAATGGAAGTCACTAATGATCTAAAAGAGAATAAAGTATGTTGATTTGGACCATATTAATGTTCTCTCCTCTCCGTTATGTAGGGTATTAATTGATGAGGCATACTACTCTATTTTAGAGGTATTTGGATAGGAAATGGGATTTACTGATTTAGCCAAGTTTTATTCCTGTATACATGGGCGGAACCAGAAAATAAATATTGGGGTAGTCAAAATAAAGTATTAATAACCATGTTTAATTAGTAGCAATGTTTCTTTTGGGTTTACACAGAGAGAATGAGAATAATTCTTGTAGTTGATAAACCTTTACTTTTTGTGAGTTTTATAAAGTGACTAAGTGTTGAGGAAACAAATTGTGAATACCAATAATAAATAGACACATTGGTACTAATTAAACAATCTCATGTGATTTTAATCATTCCCTTTAAATTTTATCTTTAGATTTTGACCATCCATATACTTTTTTCTTAACCAAAATCTTTTTGGGATAGTAAACAATTTTTCCTAGGGGTAACAATTTCTAATTTTTTAAGTCATTTCTATATTTGTTATTGCTTTGGGGTAGCCATGGCTACCCCCACACAATGATTAGTTCTGCCCTTGACTGTATAATATTGAACCCTCCCAACAAGGAGTCTACTTTTAATATCAAACCCTATATATTTTCACCAACAAGGGGTTTGATCAAGTGGTAAACGGTTTGTTTCAGCTTAAACTCGAGATATTGTGTACGCAATAGCCCCTCTTAGTAGACTCACCTTGGATCAAATACGAATCTTGATTAGTCAGAGCAAATCTCTAGATACCGAATGGATTACTAAAAAAAAACCCTATACATCTTCATATCACACATAAATGATTCCGCATCAAAACACAACACATGTATTTGCTAGTTTATTTTATTATCATTATCATTTATTTTAGATTTGGGAGTTTTGGTGAAGTTTTTAGGGGAATCAAGGTTAAGGTTTAGAACGAAAAAGAGGAAAGAGATGTCGAAATTTTAGGTAGGGTATTGGAGATCATCATATGGTGGCTGCCTGTCGGTGACATATTGCCGGAGTGTGGATTTAATGAGCTTTCTTTTTCTTTTGTTTTTAATTTCTTGTTTTTGAAATTTTATTATAACAAGTGGGGAATATTTTTTAGATTATAAAATAATACCGTAGATAGAATTATGTTGGTCTGCCATCAAAGATTTTACATTTAGTTACAGTGGCTAGGGTTTGCTACTAACAGCCTACAGGATTAAAAAAAATAAAAAATTATGTTGGTCTATTATCGTTAAGGCAAATTTGTCTCACGGTTACACGATAATTCCCCAAAATTGTCTGAGGTATGAAAAGCCAGTGCAGGTGTAACACGTGGCACGTTCCCCGTCCTTCCATTGTTTGTCCAAACGCCTCATCTTCTATTCGTACATAATATATGAATCATCAAGGGCCAGGATGGTTCAATCAAGAAATTAGTAAGCTGATCCTAGCCGTCCGTTCAAATCCACGAACGAATTAGTGCGCGGGAACACCAAAAATATCAGCTTTTAGACTGAGCCTTTTTTTGGAAACCGTCATACGTACAGTCAAGAAAACCGAAGAGAGAGAGAGAGAGAGAGAGAGAAATGGCGCCCAAGAAGCGAAAGACTACGGACGGAGGAGAGGAGGAGCAAGCCAAGCCTCAGGCCGACGCGACGTTCAGGAGGGTGACTCGTAGCATGTCTAAGCAGGGTGGTTCCAGCTCTTCTGGGCCGGCTCAGCCAGTCAAGAAACCAAAGGCGCCAAGGGGGAAAGCGAAAGCGACTGCCAAGGAGGAGACAGAATCTGCTGCGAAAGTCGAGGAGGCTGACGCCGCCGTGGCTGAGGAAGAGGGACTGAAAGAGGATGCTGTGGCTGAGGACGAAGCCGTCGCTGGCGAAGGGGCCAACAACAAGACTGTAATTGTCGAGCACTGGTCAGTTATTCAGTTTCTTGTTCTTTTATTTTCTTTTAAACTACTATTCCACTCATTTTCTGTAGTAGTGTAGTTCTATTACTTCATTGATTTAGTTTTTGTTGAGAAAACTAATGGGTAAAGATTCTTTCCTCAAGGAGAGGAAAAGGAGGACTAATTCTTGAGGGATTTGCACTTTGCAAGAAGAATTGCAAACAAACAAGAGTTGAATAGTTAGTATTGCAACATTTTCTCTGTTTCCTGTTACCGTCTTGGGTTATTTTAGGGTTTCTGCAACTGAGTATCGACTTTGGCTGATATTAAACCCTTATTGTTCTTGTTGTTCATAAATTGGTGCTTAAACACAGCCGCAAACCGCAGATTAGGGTGTATACTCTAGACTTTTGGGGACAGTGACAATAATCTTACAAATAAGAAAATGATGTTTTCGGTAGTTTGTTTTGGTTCGATATTTACCCCTGCGCCTAATTACTTTTGCCCATTTTACTTGGATTCCTCCTCTTGTCTTGGGTATCAAAGAATCTATGAGTTGCTAAAGAGAAGTGAAAAGGAAATGCACTAGTACGTCATGGAATGGAAAGAGAAGCTGGTTTTCTCCTTTATTTGGGTATTTAATTAGCTCCTCTTGTCAAAGATTGGGTTGAAATTTGGGTCCTCACAAACTTGAAGCACACTTTTCCTGTTTCTCTTGTATGACATTCTTTTGTTCATGATTCTTTTTTTCCAGCACATCATGCAGAGAGTTCAAGACAAGGGCCTCGCAAGTCAAGGATGGTTTGGAGGAAGGTGTCCCTGGAATCACAGTGTTGCTCAACCCTGTCAAGGTTTAATCTTAATCTCACATCAAATCTTCTCTTCATTCTACTTGCTCTTCAAATCTTGTTTAACTAAAACCTCAGCTATCTCCAGTTTTCGATTCTTTCATTTTGAAGTTATGTACTCTCTTTTAGCATACAGTAGAGGCTCATTTATTGTTCTCTGAAACTGTATTTCATTTGTGGGGCTGTTCTTAAATTTATGTGCACTGTCATACAAATCTGCCGTGGACTTGAAGTTGTAGATGCTTTGAGCCTTTGACTACCATGAATTGGTTTTCATAAAGTAAAAATGAACCAAGTCTCTTTCTTTGTTTTTTGGTTACTTCCTGTCAATTTCAAATGTCTATTTCTTTCTTATGTGGTGAAATTTGATAGTAATATTTATAGTGCAAAGTAGGATTGCAATGTTATTGATTACAATAATAACCATTGATTAATGTATCATGTTTCAAACATTATTTGTATTGAACCCCACATATTTCTATGTTAATTATGTCACTATTATTGCTTTGTGCTTTCTTTTCTGGCTACAGAGATCTCTTCTTCTTTCTTTGTTTCTTTCTTTGTTAATAAGGATTTTGTCTTGAGGTGTACTATTTTATAGCTGACCTACTGTCTGAATTTTCTTTTGTCAATTTCCAACAGCCAAGAAAAGGTTGCTTTGAAGTACGAGAGGAAGGTGGTGAAACATTCATTAGTCTGCTGGTAAAACTTGTTCTTGCACTACTTATAAAAAGCTAATTTGTTTTTCTTAATTTTTGGTTGTTAACTACCTTCAGTACTCTGTTTTATGGGTTAGACTTCTAGATCCTTTTCCTATTTTCGATTTATTGTTGATGCACAGCTGTGAACTGATTTGGTAGTACAGAAATCGTTTTTATGAAATAAAAAAGTTGAAATCATCACATATATAAATCAACTGTTATGTAATACGGAAGAGATGCAACAGACAAGCTGGGTTGTTTGAAATGAATGATTTAATTATGTTTTTTTTTCTTTTTGAATTCTTCGTAGTTTTAGAACATGGCATGATAAGGTAGCCATGTGATATATGTGAAATAGTGCAATATTAGGTTTCTGAAATTAGACCATATCTGATTCCAGTAAGAAAGAAAATATACTTGCTCAAATGGTTGATTGCTATCTTTAGGTTGAGGACAATAATATATTCAAGTATTCTGGATCACCATATGGCATAGCAAATCCCTTTACTAAAATTTAATAGTACTGGAATTTCATTATGATGAGTGGAATTGTTTCTTTTTTTTGACATAGATTTGGTTTATATGTTATTTGGCTAAGGAAGGTTGATATATAATGCAAAGGAGTTTGATTAGTATGGTCACATGTCAGATGTTCAAGTAAGTTATTGCCAAAAAAAAAAACCCTCTTATTAAAGTTTGGTGCAATAATTTGTGCAGGACATGAAGCGACCATTTAATCCAATGAAGGCGCTTGACTTGGATGACGAGATATCAAAGATCATTGAGAAGATCAAATGATGGAGAGTAGGCACATATCTCTGCAGAAATGGAAAGTATGTAGCTAATGTTACAGTGAAAGCATTATGTGGTTTTAATTGCCAGCTGATATTCTAATTTTCTTTGCCTCCTCAAAGGAGGGACAAACAAAATTCATTTTGTGCATTCTGTTCTATGATCATTCATGCTGTGCCTGTCAAGAGATTAGAGATGACGAGTTTAGATTACTACATGGGTATTTTGATGTTGGCGCTGGGCAGGCATTTGCATTTGTAGATTGTAGATTTCCATTGTAGAACAAAGGTGACCTAGGATACTCAAATGACCTTTGGATTTGTTAATGTCTTGAAGAATTCTTTGGAAATGCTCTGCTTCTTATCTTCTTCGTAAAAGCAACCTTTCTGATTTTATTTTCTTATTTATCTTTGTGTTGCATCGGCATCTGCTTAAATGTTTTAGTAATTTCACATTGTGTCGTCATAGTTGAAATTAAATAGTATGCTTGTTTTGGAAAATAAAAGTTGCCTAAAATCTGTTTACGTATAGAAACAGGGGATTTGTGTCGTTGGCCCAGAAATTAAGACAACAATACGATTGGTATATATTTCTTGTCCTGATAAAGGATAAAGGATAAAGGATTGGGATATCTTGATCAAAATAGTACAGTAGAACATGTATTTTGATTGATTTTTTTTTAACTTTATTCAAATTAATCCGTCCTCATCACAGGATTGCTATTAGTACATTATTATTATTGCATTGGAGTCTGACGCCGATGACATACGTCCACCCACGCTCACTTAATATTTTTTTTCTTCTCTCTTTTCGTTTCTTTTAAGTAAAAAAGAAAGTTAATCCGAAAAAAAGAAAAAGGAATCTACCTCTCTCCATGTTATTTTTAATTGAAACAACATAATTAAAAGGCTACTAAGCTTGCGACTGCGACTAATCCCATGAACGCTGCAACGGTAATGCTTGAAGAACCCACTCTAGAAGAAGCGGAAGGTTTTTCTTCTTCTTCGTCGTCGTCGGCAGCTTTTGGTGCAGAGGCCTTCTTCCCCGATGGAGCATCCGCCGCTGGTCCTGGAGCAGGGCTGGGGGAACTACCTGGGGCGGCCTCTTCATCATCACTTTCGTCGTCGGATTGAGAGGGAGGCTCAGCCTTCTTGGGAGCAGGGGCCGGTGGCGGGGAAGCTGGAGGAGGTGGAGGAGCAAGGATTGGATCACCGAATCCGGAGGAGATAATCGGAGTGCTAACTTGAAGAATAGACAAGTTAAAAGGCTGGGCAAGAACTTGACCCAAGAGCTTAGTAAATAATGGTGCACCCGGGTTGGCCGGACCGAAGGCAACATTGCCGCGTGAAATTCGGGTCATGTTGATGAAACCTTGTTGGTTAAGAGCGACGCCGGTGGTTTGATAGAGAGTAGTGAGAAGAGCGGTCTTCTTTCCCCAAGTTCTGATCTTTTCGGTATCGAAGTAATCAAGGACGACGTGGTTCATGAGAATCTTCCTGATTTCGTCGAGGGACCTGTTTGAGATGGAGGAGATGGTGTCGTTGTCGAGGGCAAGTAAGGTAACAACTTGGCGAGTGCTGATTTGAACGTTGATCTTGGTCTGGCTGAGAAGGTCCCTTAAAGCGCCATACTCTGGGTAATCTCCCAGGATTTTGGTGATGTTAAAGGCTGAAGCGGTGGTGGAGAATGCCAGAAGCAATGCAACTGCGAAGAGGAGGGAGGCTTTGGCGGCCATGTTTTTAGTTATATATTTTTCCGATCCAAACAAAGCCTTGGAGTCCGCTGCACTTTTTTCCAACACCTTGCGTCTCTATTTATAATAATGTTTTACAAGTGTTTTGAGAGTTGAGAGGCAGTGAGTGGGGTTTTAATTTCTTGGTTGGGAGCGAAAACCTCTGGTTTGAGTGATCCTCGTCCATCCACCATGGATCTTCTATATTTGGAGTTGGGAGTGGGCAACTGAACTACTCATCTTTGTGGGATTAGTTTCCGATCTGTATTTTCCAAAAATGGGTCTAGTATTACTTTTAGAGTTTTTTTTGGTCTGAATCAATCCACCAAGCTGATTCATCGAGTAATGGAATTGGTCAAATGCATATGCTAACAGCTTGATTTAATCCACCTTCATCCCTCTATCGAACAAATAAAGACGAAGACGAAGAATCTAATGGATTAGAAAAGGGCCAGAGTTTTATAGGGCCCAAAGCTAATAGTTTCAATGAGATAAAAGTGGGGGCCTGAAGATATTAGTATTATTATTAGGCCTTTCCAATCCAATCAAGCAGACTTGGCTTCTTCATTATTTATTGCTTCTAAAGAAAGATCGAGAAGAGAGCAAGCAAAGTTCTGTATATCGATAAGAAATTAAAAAAAAAAAAAATCAAAAGATAATACGTGATTGATAAAGGTTGCAAGCGGGTTGTATTTCATTTTATTAGTATTGATTTTAACCAACACATGCGATATAATGGAAGTAGGAAAAGTTTTATTCATGCTTTTGGCTCGAAATGAATTAGTTTCGGATTAATAAGTTTTGAATAAGTATCTAATTATTAAAATAGTTTCATAAAACCAAAAGCCAAAATAAAATAAATTTGCGAAGTTGATTATGCCTTGTAGTATTTGACTCTGTATTAGGCCGAAATGGGGGAGTTTCATTCATCTTCTCTTGAAATTTTAATAAACGTGGGTGGTGCGGATGGAATTGGAATACATGTAATGCATATATAGGCTTTTTTTTGCATGCCTACCAAAAAAACCTAGAGTATAGCCATTATTAATTAGCCAAAATCATAGAATGAGGGTTAAGCAAAACAAATTGTCCCAATTTTTGGGGACATCCTTTGATCTCCACACATACTATATATGGTATATTAATCCCAATAATTAATTATTTTCCTTTTATTTATGTAATCAACTACTAGAATGCTTTTTTTTAAAGGGAATTATGCATGCATTTTTAATTAGAATCAGAACACAAATTAATATATGCCCCCAATTATTAACCCATTGACTTTATTTATATATATGTTTTTCACTTTATTTTTAACTTTTCATACATATAGGTTGATATGTATAGGTTCTCTTCTCGCACTTCATGGGATCATAAAAACTTTATCACTAACTTATATAGCTTAATTAGTACTACAAATTATTATACTTTAATTAAAGATACCTATATAAATATTCCTTATGAATCTAGAGCTTAGCTAGATAGCAATTCATATGCTTGTCTTTGGGTTTTATAATAAATATTTGTCATTTCAAATATTGCTTTCAAGTCACATGAAAATGAAATTTTAGGTTATTTTAAGTCAAGTTAGTTACAAAGGAAAAGATCCCAATTACAATCCTTTTGCAAACTGCCTTTTCCAGAGGGAATATGGAATCACCAAATAAATTTCCTTATCAAAATATAAAGTACTATACTATAGTACTATTTATAAAACAAAGCTTATTAGTTACTATTAGTTTGTTGTGGCATTTATTTATCAATTTATCTCCTTCCCCTTTAACCTTTCCAATATTCCTATATATATGTGTAAGCTAGCTAGCTAGATATTTTCCTGTTGGGTGTTGCAGGTTACTAATAAAGGTTATGCCCGATCTGATCGATACCCTTTAATCACTTTTCAATTATGCACCTAATCTTGCTTTAATTATGTGACTAATTATATATTAATTACCGAGTACATATGCCCTCAGCCTCTATATAGCTAGAATATATATTAATAGTTAATAATTCATTAATGTACTTTCTAGTATTTTCATCATTAATTAAAAGGGCGGAAAGGGTTAACTAAAGTGAAGGATATATATAATGAACTTTAAAAATTAAGGGCTTTGCCAATTGCTTGCAATCTTGAGACCCCCATATAAGGGTTAATTTGAGAGGATGATGATGCATCCTATACAGCTAGTGGAGGGGCTGCCTTTTGATTGATTCTCACACTTCAAATCAAAAGGGACAAAAGCTATACTAACATTTATTGATAAAGTTTGTGGTGCAGGATGAATTCAGCTGGGTAATTGCCCCCACCAAACTTTGGAAAAACCAATTACTTGAAACAAAATCAGACTTTTCAATTGGGACTCATGAATAAAATTTAAGGGAAGAATTCACAATTTCACATGCATATTATATATATAGTATTAGTATTTAGTAGTAGGACATATATATAGGAATGGAATTTGTTGCTGAGCTGGGTATGTCCTACAAAATCCAGACACCTGTAAGAGATGAGAAATAAGAAGGTTGGAATCCTTGTGGGATATGAGAAAATGGCATTGAGGAGAATTGGGAAGTGAATCTTTGCCTGGCTGCTGCCAACCAAGCAAGGGACCTAATTTTTCCATCATGATATGAAATATTCACCCAAAAAATTCCTTCCAACTCTCATGAGATCAGCTAACTGCTAATTAAATTAGCTTCAAAAATGCCCTAGAGAAGAGAGTTAGGGATGAACCACTCACAGAGAGGACTAGCTAGAGATATCCCCATCCCATGCTTTTTTCTGTTTTCCCAACTCATACATATGATATATCACTACTCTTCATCACAAACTATAACTCGATCTCTCTAGATGCTTCCTATGTCCACGTCTTTGCCAAGGCTTATCCTAGGACTTATTTCTTCTAACCATATAGATATGAAATACACACATGCACACTCACTATAAACATCTATACTCTACTTTAAAGAATAATAATTTGGCCTTATCCTAGAAAGAAAATCACAATATATATATATATATATATATATATGAGAGAACAATAATCTTGTTGGAATCCGATCCTCATTCAAACCTAACGAGAAGAGATTATTGATTTTAGTTAAATTTCCAGCTAGCCTTTCCACTTTCTAGCGCAACCTATGGTAACACACTCATACCATGGCCAAAGCTCACTCCGGTCCTTTTATCTGTCGATTTTCTTTATCCTTTTTTATCTGTCATTTTTTTGCTACTTATTAACATGATATTGAAATGGACTACACAATATATAGGAGGTAATCCTCTCCTTTCCTTTCCCATAATCCCACCCCGCCCATCCCAGGTTTTGAACCCAGGACCTCCCACAAGAAGTCCCAAGCTCTTAACCATTGGGGTGTCCCCTTGCCGACATTTTTTTACTTAAATTATCATGTTGCCTAATTTAGCCTCATTTAAGACTCCACTTTCTATAGTCTTTAAATGTTGTAGAGTGTGAAAAAATGAGGTGGAACAGAAAACAAATGAAGAGAGATGTTAAGGGTAATTAATTTAGGAAAGTAAAGCTATAAAATTTTATTAAATTCATCAATTTAACCAACATTAACTGATTTCCTTAGTCTGTGTAATTCAGTTTATTACCGACAGATAAAAAGGGACATATGGAGTATCATGTATGGTACTCTAAGTCTCTAACTTTATATAATATATGTCATTCTCCACAATATTGCAAAAAAGACCAGGTTTGGCAAAGAACAAGGAATTAACGTCGAAAACAATTGTAAAGCAAATGTTTCAAAAAGAAGATATATGAAACAGCATAAGGGAACATATATATGTATAAAGTAAATGACAGATCAGCAAGGTGAGCTTAAACTCAGAGAAGGTCTATATATATCTTTAACTAATCTTCACATATATATATATGCATGCAATTGTCGTCATCATGTTTCTCTATATAAAAACAACTTTTCATAAAAAGGAACTAATTTATATCACTACCAAAGTCTCTACATTTTATTTAATTCCTTCTTAATTAAAAGGTGTTGTTATATATGATGAGAGCTTGGAGTGTGTGGAATTTTCTCATTTCCAATAGAGCGGAGGGGGAGCGACGACCACCATGCAAATGGCAAATGCATATGCAATTTAGGCAAATTTGTGGAACTGGAAGAGTCAAGAGAGTGTGAGTGTGCTCTGAGTTGTGACTGAAATGGACAGAAGCTAAGTTTCAAAAAGAATGAAATCTTTATCCGAAACGAAAACAAGACAGATGGCAGATGATGAGTGGATAGAATGAGAAAGAATAGTAAAATACTATATACTTCTAGTGAGTTATATATAGTGCGGCTGGCACCACTAGGGGGATTTACAAAATCATAGAGAGCTTAGGAAATATGAAGGGTCTTCATCGTCTAGGACACAATGGCATGCTTAAAGAGGAACATTTCAACACAAAAGGCGAAGGCAGCCCCTTGTGGTTTGTATCTCAATATCCTTTCCTTTTGCATTACCCCGCACGAGGGCACCATATATTATTATATCTCTTCTTTCATTACTTTTGCATTAAAAGGGTTTCCTAAGGACCACCGCTGACTCAAATATATATATCAACCCAAATGCGCTATTCTATATATTCTGTTCTACTTTGGTTTAGTTTGGCATTGCCTTCGGAGATTAAACAAAACATCTTTTTACCTCAAATGCGATATCAAACAAGTCAAAATCATGTTCTATCATTTTTGTAGCATACTTTTTGCACAACAAATATCAAACATTGATCATATTTTTCTACCGCAATTTCAAAAAGAACTTTTTCTCTGAACTTTTACTAAACTAGATAAAACTACAACCAACAAAAACACCTGTTCCTCCATAATTAATTTCCCAATAAGTAGTTTTTCTTCTTAACTTCTTCTTCTTACATATATATTCAAATCAAATATATATATCATCATGTGTAACTTGTTTCATGGCAGTATTAAATAGTTTGCCTATTAATCCAAAAGAAAGAAAAGGAAATGGATTATTAGTGGATTTGATTCTGAAAGAATTAATAATGTCCAAACAACTTTAAATGAGATAAATACAAGGAGAAGGGGAAAGAGGGTGAAAAGATGAGTTCATATATATGGTATAGCGACCAAGACAGGGATATGCATTAATTGAAATTTGCAATTGCAGTATCGAGTGACAAAGTTCATGGCAATGATAGATTTGACAAGACGACCTGGTGTTGAGGGTCCTATTGGGGGGCAATTGGACCATCTAGCCCATGTGATGCCATGTGGGTAATGTTTGTATTTCTTCTTTTTTATTTATCCTACTTATATAGTATATTTTTCAAATTCAAAATAAACAAAATTACAAATAACTTACATATATATATTTATCATATGATGGAATCGTATGATAGAATTTGTAATATGATAAAGATTAGTTCATGAATAATCCATTATGTTGTGGTCCTTCATCTCTCTCAGTTTAGGGCTTCAATGATTTCTTGATTTGACTTTGATATATCAAAGATTTTAAATAAGATTTCCGTGGTGTTGAATATGTTAACCTAAGTATATCCTTTTAAGAATTCCTAGCTATATATTTGATCAAATCAAGTTACATCCATGTTGCATTAATAATTGACGGTCGTCATTCAAAACAATTATATCAATTCAAGTAAAATTAAATGAGTGATGATTAATTGATCATGGCCATTGGCCTACATTCATATATATCATTATCACCTTCACAATCATTACTTTTCCTGCTAGCTGTTTTCCTTTTTTTCTTGTTTAATTTGTATATATATACCCACCTAAAAAAGAGAGAAAGGAAAACTCATCATATTGAAGTCTCAATTTCTAATTAAATTAATGGATTAATTATCCCTTTATTAGGAACTTTATTATCAGTTATATATAAGAGATATATGCTTTCTATATATCAAGACAATGGTGACACCCACCACGTATAGGAATATATATGTACATAAAATTATCACCAACTTAACTTCCTTCTCTTAAAGCAATTCCTAAAATGTACTCAACAATTTAGATTTTGAAAAATTCAATAGCTCTAGTTAGTCTCCACTCTCCAATTATTATAGGAGAGACAGCTGAAAAATAATTCTCATGCAAGTATAAGATCACATATATTAGAAGATGAATATTGTACATTAATTATGCGCTTGGTTAGGAGATGTTGCATCCGGCCCTTTGTTACACATTACATATAGATATAGTTGATTTACTCAATTTATATCAATTGTTTTCTGCGATTTGTGTATTAATTTTCTGACTTATTATCAGTATTTTAGTTAATTAGTTTTTTTGTTTTGGCACAATAGTATTTTAGTTTTTTTTTGGTGAAAAACAAGTAGAAAAACCAACTAACTAATATAACCACGAGGGAAAGCAATCTCCGTGTATCTGCATCCAAAAGATTCTTCATGTCATCAGGTGGCTCAGACAGTAACTCAAAATCATCATCCCATCTGACAAGCAGTATTAGTCAACCAATCTGCAACAAAAATTTCCTTCCTGATAGGTATTTTAGTTAGTTTATTCATATAGATGTTGTTATCTTTTGACTACTAATAAACTTTATTTTACCTAAAAAGAAAAAGTTGGGCATAAGTTTAAGAGAATTATCCCATTCATATCATTCTTTGCCCCAAGTACACCCTATAATAATTAGTACAATTAATTTGGGAATTATGGTAGTTTAGAAAACACTAGCTAGTTATAGAAAATTAGAAAGAAGAAAAAGGCCAACAAGAAAAGACTAAAAACTGACTTTTAAGGTTTCAAATATTGATAGCCAATGATGAGTAACCAACATTGAGAAAAGGAAAACCCCAGAGCAGATGCCTACCTTGAGTTATACCAAACCCACTAAAACAAATTACTATTAAGTAGGAAAAGAAAGGAAATATCAAAGTATATTTGGCAATGACAAATTTGCTGCGCTATCTTCACGTGGACATCTCGTGATGGTAAGTGGGGTGTAAACCAAAACCTTTTGATTTTGATTGACTTTTGAAATGAAAATCATATAACATTTCATTTTATAAAACACATTGTGACAAAGATTCCCCAATTCTAAAAAGGCAAAACTTATATATTAACATAACATAACATAAAAATGAAAAAGAATGAAAGATTCTTTTAAAACCCACACCACCACGAATGGTACGTGTGCCCTAAATTACATCCTAAAGGCATCCATGTACCCCCTTATTTAAACCCAATAGACCCCACAATATCTAGATTCTCTACCAAAGCCAAACATTCATACCCCAAAAGCCCCCTTCTTCACATTTCCCACTCTTTCCTTTCCTCTCAATTCGTTCCTCATTGCTTGCTTACTATTTCCCTCTTGTTTCTATCTGTGTTCCCCTCAACACACATACTATATATACCCCCTCCCTCTCTTCTTCTTTCCTCACCACCAACAACAACACAATTAAACTCATCACTCACTCAAGCTCTTTTTGATCTTTTCCCCCCTTTGCTAAAAACCACTCAAAAATTTTAAATCAAAGACCTAGTTTCCTTGCCCATAACTTAAAACTGCAACCCCTATTCTCCTTATAATTGCATTCTAGCTATATACTCATAGACAATTGAACAAAAACAATGGTTGGAGTTTGGGTGTTTGATTCCACTACTGGCGTAATGCGCCGTGGAACTTGTCCCCGGACAAGGGTTTTAGTACACTTACCAACTGACGAGGTTGTGACTTCCTACGATAAACTGGAGCGAATCCTGAGAGGTTTAGGGTGGGAGAGGTATTACGGAGGTGACCCTGACCTCTACCAATTCCACAAGCACTCTTCCATTGACCTGATTTCACTTCCTAGGGACTTCTCCAAGTTTGGATCCGTTCACATGTATGATATAGTCATTAAGACTCCCAACGTCTTCCATGTTCGGGATATGTGACTTCGCTATATGACTATATCTATAGTTCTAGTTCTATATTATATATATATGCCATAAACCCACTACGCTCTAGTTTTCAGTCTAGTGCTTAAGATTGTGTGATCCTTTGGTTTCTCTTTTAACTTCTTTTGCCCCTTTCTAAGGTGAATTACTAGCTATAGCTCATCTTATATATAGGGCAGTGTTATGTTTAGAAATGGCTAATCCACTAGGGTTTTTAGGTCTTTCTGAGTCTGACAACCTCCTTGATTTGCTTGCTGCAGAAGAAAATAAGGTGTGGACTAGAACTGTTTGTGTTAGGTTTGTAAGATTATATATATGGGTTGCTTTTGTTTCGTGCATGTGTATATGTATATATATTTTCTATGTTGTAATGCAATAAAATAAAGAAGTCATTGAACTTTGACAGCAGCTTGAGATTTTATTAATTACCATCAATCAAACTTCCGCCATATCACTTTCTGCGTGCCATGTCAGCCTGCTGCTCTGCTGGGGATCTGTTTCAACTGTTGCTTTGTCAAGAGACAGGAGACAAAACCAATAAGGGTTAGTTAGCCAAGTGATTTTTGGTTGGTTCAATTTCGCAGGTAATTAATCAAATTCCCATCAAACAAATACTAAAGAATTTTTACTACCTTACAATACTCACTATATATATCAGACCAAATCCAAGCTCAGTTTCACGAACTGTTGAATGATTAACCCCACTATGTATCTGTATATATATCTGATGCAACATATATGTGGAGTTAAGTTAATTAATCGCCCACACGATCCACAAATAAAAATTAAGCAGTTGAGAATTAAGCAATCACTAAAACCCTACCCAAAATTATTATCCCCATTGAATTGGTTTTTAATTTTAGTTAAAAGAAGAAGAAATCAGAGAGAAAAAGACATTGATGAGAGTTGAGTTAGATATTTTTGAGAGTAATGTTTTGTGTCTGATATGATGAATCGTTATAATTGGAATGAAAATAACATATAGCAGTGTATACAAAGAGAGAGAAGTATATATATAGAGAGAGAGAAAGGGAGAGGAGACAAAAGTCCTACACTCCTACTGTAAGGTAAGATTTGAGAAAGAGACAGAAAGGGGAGATCAATTATCCAATCCAATCATAGAATGATTCTAACTATAGGTTGATTAGATATACTCCATGATTATTTATTTTTAGGTTTGTCCCAAATCCAAAGAAAGAGGTCCCAAACCTAAGGGGCTAAGGCCCAGGGTGAGGGAATGAGGAGGGAGGAGCGCAAATGGGGTATCACGTGGAGTGGATCGCGACATTTCATCCAAAGCCACCAATTGTTGCCACGTGGTCCAATAGGACGTATGACTTCACCAATCTCTTTACACTCTTAAGGTATGAGCGCACGTGCAACTTACCTTTCTTTATTAAATAGTTACATCACATAACAGAAATGCTTCGTTTCCATTCCATTCCATGGCTTTCAATTTTCAAGCCCCCACTTCTCTCAGAAAACGTCTATATATCCCAAGCATAGCAAAGCAAGAAGCCATGAATTGACAAATTAGATGCCAGCGACATATTTCGCACAATTTTCAAACTCCTTCAAGTATTAGTATTAATCATTATCATCATACGGGTGAAGTGTCAACTTAAAACCCATTCCATCATATACTTTTACTACTATTTTGCTCTTCGGCCTGTTATGATACTCTGTTTCTTTTCTTTCTTTTTTTTCTTTTTACAATTTTCAATTTTACCATATGCGCAAAACATGGTCACCACTCACCTAATTCATCACACCTGTTAAATACTTTTACTAAACCAAGTAGGAAGACAAGGCAAAAGATAGGAAGAATAGAGTACCATTTAGTTTGACACCAGCCAGGTGCCGCCATATGATCGGTACTCTGCACACAAACTTGCTTCAATCAGCAAATAGGTAAAGACTTGATTAAATTCATTACCACCATAACACTTAAATTATGAATACATAGCACAAAAAACAGTACATCTATATCTCCACATGCTACATCTCAATGATGTCACAGTATCCCTAGATTGGAGTATCCAAACAAATATATACATGAGCTACCAAATAAGATCAAGGTCGAGGGAAAGCAGAGTCGATAACAGGCACAGCATAAGTTATCAGCTAAGGAGTATTAAAGATCCTAATAACACTATTCCAAGCCGAGCTACACTTAAACTTAGCAACCTTCCACAGCCTTGTAGTGATAATCATCAATGGAGGAGTAGACCAATCCTTCCCTTTCAAGAAACTCAATGGCATCCCTAGCAAAAAATGGAAGCAAAATCAGTATTTAGAAAAATATACATAATTCGAAAGAAAACTAAGTAAATTCAATGAGAGGATACTTGATCTTCTCTTTGGGAGCTTTCAACTGTTGGGAGAGTTCGTCTACATGTACCCCCATTTCTCGATCACTGTAAAGATCAACCAGTCAAATATGAGTAAAGCTGTGAACAAGAGCATGTAAATGAATTTAAATGTTAATAAAGCTTAAATCTCAAAGTAAAGATAATCCAGAAAAGGACAAGGACATTTTTTACATTAGATGTTTCAATAGCAGTAATCAACTCCAAAATAATTCATAGAAACCAATAAGAATAAAGAAAGAAAGATGACACGCTCCCACGTTGCAAAGCTCAATTCATTCAAGTGATGAAAAAACTAAGTAAACATGGGATATGTGCTTGAAACTACACACATGCATTGCATAAAGTTTTTCCAAATTGAAATATTTTGAAAACCACTTTCCTCCAAAGATGAAAAATACAGAACTCTTGTGCCCTACTTACATATTTGAAGGTTGCTGCAGATAATTCAGGACCAATTTATCAAAACTTTTGAGTCCATCAGCACTGTATTGCATTGAAAGCTGAAAGAAAAACAAAAAAAAAGGATGATACTTATAGGGGAAAAATTAGGATTTAAAAAGAAAACAAATACAATGAGAATTTCATTTCATACATCATTCATCAAAGATGGTTGGTAGCCATTTGATGCACCTCGCACAGGAGTGCTCAATGATGAATCTGCTGGCTGTGACTGGGACAAAGAGCCACTCTGTGACTAAAATTAGCACAAGGAAACAAAAATTAATAGCAACATTCATCTAAGAAAGAATCAAATGCAAAGGAAGTCTAGAATGAACTTTATCAGCTTTAGTTATATTTTACCTGCACTTTGGAATTCTGCAGATAGGAGTGTATGCACTCAATAAAGTGGCAAGTAACTTCATCAAAATTTGTCACTGGCCTGAGAATCAAAAGATAACAGAGGAAACCATATGATACCAACTTTTATGATCACAGAAGCATATTGATTCAAGTCAACTAGTTATCATAATTACATATCTGCGCTAGTGTATTCATTTTGATCTATAGTTAGACAATTGATTGTATAGAAACTGGCATAACTGAAGAATGGACAACACACCCATAAGACAGAGCAAAGACAGCTCATTGGCGCTCTAATGGCACCAAAACCCACAGTAAAGTGCAACTAAGGTGCGCATCAACAAATTCTTAGACTTTACTCTTTTGGCAGCCAAATTCTTGTCAAACAACCAAATAAAAGAAGGAAAATGAATAAAATTCAGCTGCAGAGCAATAAATTGTTCTAAGCAGAATAAAACAATGATTCCTATCATTCTTTTAGATGTCATGCTTGCTTCAATGGGGCAGAAAGTTGACATGACAAGAGACACTATGCATGAGTTCACGAAATAATTTACGGATGAACCGGTTGAGATTACATTCCAATTCTTAAAATGATAAGGTTCATGGACAGAGCACATTTTATCAACAAAAGGAACCCAAAATGCACTAGTCAATGCAAAATCTAGAAAACTTATTTCTGCAACCATACCTCACAGAGAAGGCACTTAATCGCTTCTGGCCTTGAAAACTTTGCAAGTGCCCATTGACTCGAACATAAGTAGCATCTCTATTGCACAAAGAAATGAAAGAAAGTAAGAATATAGAATTGATAGAAAAGCCTCCAAGAATATTCCAAAAGTCAAAACAGGAGCTGCTTAGTAATGAATAAAGCAGAGATCTTACTCTAATGCTTCCAATTGGCTTGTGTCAAAGTGCTCGGTCACCCTAATTGAGACATAATCCATTTAGAGGAAACAGTTCAGATTTCAAATAAAAAATGCCTCTCTAATGCTACTAAAATCTTAAGCAATATTTTGACATTGATAAAAATTGAATTTAAATGGGACAAAAAGAAAGGAATTTAAATGGAAACTGGCGCATACCATCTTATACATTCAACTCGGCCGGTTCCATCATCAAGATGAAAGCGAATATCTGAGGACCTTATATTTTTGTTGAACAGCATGCCAACCACTGTAATCTGAACCAACAAAGAACCCAAAAGAAAAATTAAAACAGAAAAAAATGAATTATTGAAATCCCTGCTCAAACCTAAGCTACAATGAATTAGAAATTTGAGGTCCCAAGATTTAACACTATACAATCCTTTTAACATGAAACGAGCAAATAAAAATGGAAGCGGTAAAAGGATTTGAGAAATGGTACATTATTAACATCGACACCATCGATTATAAAATTGGATTTCTCATCACCAGATTGAGAAGCTTCACTTATCTGCTTCACCGTCACCGATAACAACCCCTGCGTTTCACAATTCTGCTAGATCATAAATACAAGAAACACCGAAAATTAGATCAACCATAACAAAATACACTGCAAAATCCAAGATGCTAGGCTAGATTCATGTTATATAACAAAACAGTTTATTCTTAGGCGGCAGCCAAACAGAACAGGCAAAAGATTAAGGCAGATAGATGAAAGAGAAAGGACTGACTTTTGCAGGAGATGGAGTTGAATTAGCGAGTTGAGAAGGCTGCGAGGGCATGAATCCGCCACCGGAGAAGGCTGAGGTGCCGTCAAACTGGCTGCTGGAGAACATATTTGAAACCCTAGATGTGTAGAGGTAAAGACTAAAGAGACTCGAAAAAATGAAATTGAATTTAATTTGTACGGCTGGTTTGAGTAGAAGAAATAGTCTACTCCTAAATAAAGAGAGGGAAATCTACCTATTTCCCCTTTCCCGCCAATTAGTTTGGATTTCCCGCCTGCGTTTTATTAATTGGCCCAGGCCGCGAAAAAAAATGAAACTCCGGGAGCTGGGGTATAGAGACGATTCCACTGGATTTTATTTTCAAAATAGTAAATACCCCTCCTCTCCGATATTTTTATTTTT